>JAVTVY010021862.1:0-98883 GCA_036873755.1 Hanleya hanleyi
ATCATACCCACGCTGGGGGAGTCGCATTATGTATGTTTACAATTCTAGTAGGATCTTGTCCAATCAGAAGCCGTCGTTGGAGAAAGTTCAATCTCCGGCCAGAATCGCTTTTGGCCTAAGCGTCGTCGAGCAGGCCAGGATACAGATGGCATGGAAATCACTCAAGTCGTGGACTACACCACGAGAGCTTCAAGATGACACCATACACTCCATCTTTGGATGAGATATAGAACCTCAATCTCTCAAATATACCCCTGCACACTTCAAGAATGGCCACTTTACTTACTTCTAACCAAATGCGCAAACAAGTGTTTCAGGCCATGCTGCCGTTACAGTGATCGGTTTCTTTTTGCAGACTCAGTGATCGGTTTTCTTTTCCATACTTTCTCCGAGACAACCTTCCACTTCACCTTGTAATGACGCGATTCTGACATCTCAATATCATAACTCTCCTCTAATTCTACTCCGTCACAATCGTTTTCTCTGGGCTTTTTCTTGTACGGACTGTGTTTTTCAAGTTCATTCGTGACATATGGACTGTTTGTGCATCTTCATGCGCGGTGATTACACGACCTTGCTCTTGGCAAACAGGGGGAATTATTTTAAATAAAATTGACAGAAATAGCACAAGTATCGCAGAGATATGTTAATACCTGAAGCAGCATACTGTAATTATTGTGCAATCTAGGTGATATTTCAGATGTCAAACACTGGTATATTTATCGTACCGTTATCGAATTGGCATGGCTATTTATCGTACAGTTGTTTACTATATAGCGTACACCGCTCAAGTTGTAATGCCTTCAAACGGACGAAATTATGTTTTTCCCCCTACAATTCATGCATCTGCAGAAAGGCATTATTATCATCTGTTTAATGAGTTATCTAAGCAGTTGCATACTTCGCGCTATTTGCCATACAGACCCAATAGAACATAAGCCTAGCATGCCGTCAAATGATAGATCTGATGACTTACTGATGAAAGATTGTGCAACTTTGTGATCAATCTGATTTACCCAGTGCATTCTGGATGCTCTTTATTTAATCTTATCATAAATATACGTATTTCACGTATAATCCGCATAAATCTGCTCATCTGACACCTCAAACTCGCATTCAACATCACAATTCCATTCAGCTGGCGATGTGCAATACACCGTACAGATTACGACATTATTCGAAGCTATAGGCCGTACAGATGTTTGTTATAGGCCGTACAGATGACGAAAGTTCAATGACACATTTCGCTGAATAAAGTGGTTAAATTTAGCTGACTATAAGTAATATATCGCCAGCGTACCGCCTAAATGATTAGCGATATCACGAGGAGCATGAACGATAGTTTAAAGAAATATATTGGACGAATATAGTGAGACGATCAAATCGCCTAAATGATTCAAGCCAACGAGCCACTGATCTCATTGATGATTCTCAATACATACACTATAACCAGTCACTGCGGTTCATTCAGGGCGTTTAGAAATACTCATTCTACAATTCGGTAGTCTTGATGGAAATCTAAACCATAGATTTTGTCTGTAATGTGTGCTCAGACTTATCTCATGGCATGTGGCCCGTCGCTATAGGCCCGATCCTGGAGTACAGATCAGTCACTTCCGCTGTACGATGCTATGGGGTGAAGGTGGGGGGAGACAACTCCTTCCCAGATCATTAAAATCAACATGTAATGTCAAAGAAGCAACCAACAGATATAGGGGAAACTACTCATACAAGTAGACAATGTTATGTTTCCCATTATATATGTTATAAAAATCGTTCAGTGCATGTTTTTGTATGCTTTTTTATAATGCAAGTTTGTTCTTTGTTGATTGTCTGTGATTTATGTTTTGCCATACTTTGTTATTTCAAAAGTCGAGCAAAACTTGAATTGAAAAAAAACTTTTGGCTTTTTTCTCTGTTTTCAGAAAGCGGTGCAGAGGCACCAAATAGTCCCTCTTAGCAACACCTTATTAGGGCTTGAGTTAAAATCAAAATCGCAGTGAAATCGAACACCTATCATACTCCAGTCACCTACCACTGGTCATCACTTATTCGTCACAACAAAGACGGGGGAAAATATTAAAAACAATTCACTTCTCTGGCAGAGGTTGTCAAACGGGGGTCAACGGATCGGGACTATTTTTTGTACCGGTCTCATGCTTGCAGCATGGCCGCCATGCGAGGATTTGTATGCTGTTCGTTGAAAAGAAACACGACCATTTTTGCATGTATCGGCTCCTATTTGAACTGCCGCACCACACAGACATGTTTTGTTAGATGCAAGTCTAGTCTAGCTAGCGGATTGCCACATCGGCTGAGAGTTTTGCGAGGTAAAAATGAAGAGTGCATTTCTCTCCCGTTTTTCCTCGATAACAACAACAACAACTTCATGTTAAAACAGCACCACCACCACCACCAACAAAATCAGCAACTGGTCAACAACAATGGTCAACAATTAGCAGTATTGTTTATGAGCAGTAAACATTGGTTTGAGACATAACTACATCGAATACTTTGGTGGACCACAGAAATTGGAGATGGAAATTGGAGATGGGGGGGGGGGGGGGGGGGGCACCCGGGCAGTTGGGAGAGACCTGTGTGTGGGGTTTATCGGGTTGGAGAAAATACCTTGATGGAGGTATTACTGCGGTATTTGATAAAAAATGCAGTACAAACAAAATCTGCATATGATGGCATGCTTCTACATAGCTAAATAATATAGCCCTCACGAGTATGAGTGTTTTCAATTTCCATAACGGGGGGGTCGACTATCACTGCCCAGTAGGTGAGGTTCCATGGGCTGCCTAGACCCCGGAAGCTCTGGGGTCCTAGATCGCCGGAGATGTGCTCTGAGCGTTTGCCCGGATATAAACCAGAACATAATGTACCGGTATGCAGATTTATGGTTCTATTTTCATGTTTGTTTCGTATTTATAAGCACACATCGCTCAAAAAAAAATCACAGCTCGGCCTGAATCCATTTGACATTCTAGTTACATGCAAAGCGATGAGCATTCTGTCATGGAACATTAGAAACCAATACGTGTACCGATATGATTGATTTACACAAAGCTAAAACAAGCGCACCTACGTCACGTGATGCACTCACGGCGATATTGTTTGATTTTATTTTGTATTGACTTGATTGAATTTGTATTTATGGGCTCCGAGTTATTTCCTTGCGAATGGGCCTTGTCAGTTCTCTAGTTCCTGGTCACGTAAAACTGTGCACGAAGCAGTGCTAGAATGAACTGCATGAATGGTGGCAGTAGTTATGGTGGAGATATGTAGCCAGAAAGGATATATGCAGTAAATTGTCAAATAGAATATATGATGATCTCTGTGCCATGTTCTTTACACTTTTCGATTTACTCGCACAATCGGATTTGCGAGGGCATTGTTTTAGCCGTCTGTTTGTTTGTCGGTATGCACTGATCAAAACCAACAGTTTACTGGTCTAGTGTTGCATGCTGGGGTATTTATTACATGTGACATAATCAACAACTGTAGAGTTTTTCAAACTGTTTCTAACATTGGGAATATTAACTATGAACACTGCAAACATCAAATTTATGGGATTAGAGGAAAGTGACTATCAAAATGGAAGTTAAAGGGTTGATTTTCTGGAGTGATTTAAACAATACGAACATGAGTATTTTTTACCCTTCGTCCATTCTTTATGGTGTTCTATTTCGGCCATTTTTGCATCGCGCGTCGCAGGCGACAGTAAGGACGATGTCGCTTTTCCTGTCACCCTTTCCATCGCCCTTCCCATCGCATTCTTATGATGTTAAGAGATAGAATGCGACGCGACGTCGCCCACGACATCGCCCTTTCCGTCGTGCATCGAGCGTCGCTTTTATCAACGCAACTCGATGGGCGACGTTGCTCGTGACGCTCGCCCTTCATGTCACGTTCCTATAATGTTAAGAGATAGAACGCGATGCGACGTCGCCCTGTTTAAATGTGACGTCGCCCTTCTCGTCGCCTTCCGGTATTTTAGTACAAAATCGAGCTGCACATGCTTAGGGAGCAGCTATTGCGATGTGGATCCATCATCGTATGGCGAGGCCACCATAATGACCATTTCATGAATGAGCTCTAGCTGCCACTATCGATGAAGATAATGTCGGCGTAAATGAATAATGATTATCCTGCATTATTGTATAGCTTTTAAATGGTGTTAAATGTTAGTCCATGGTTGGAATGATGCCTTTTATGAAATATCTCGCGGAAACTTTGCAACTCGCTAGTGTTTTGTACTGTGTATGTTACATCTTCGCTTCCAAAAGATACGCAACCCCCACATCCATACATCGTCTTGAATTTCTTTATTCCCATTGGATTTACGCGTGTATGTGTGTGTGGCTTTTATGTGTGCTTTTTGTGTGTTTTCACGGTATAAACCCATGAGGTTTTCTCGTGTAAAAAAGAAATGGGACCCAAATTGGACTGAAATATTGTTGAAAATGACGTCAAATCATATTCATTCACTCACTCACTCTCCGAATTTGATCTTTTATTTCTGTCTCTAGGTTTCTCCTTGAAACTCAGCCATGGGAGAGCACCATGCAGTTTGTTTCACAGTTCCGCCAATGATAGAAAAAAGGACTATTATGAGGTTCTTGGAGTGCTCAAAAGTGCAGACGCAAAGGCGATAAAGAAATCCTACTATCAGGTACTGATAACATTAAATGATATTTTATTCACACTCATAACAGATTTGTTCTCTTGACCCCAGTTGATCAGTGTTCGGTAACTCCACAGCATCCTTCAAATTGAAATGTAATGTGTATAAGTAGGGATGAAGCCTTATCCAGTACAATCTAGGTAAACCAAGATGGTAAATCAGGGGAATACCATCTAGACGTAACGCTATGAAAACTTCGTGTGAAATGTTCGCTGATATTCTAGAGATCTCATACTAAGCCAATCATGACAATTTTGACCTTTTCTCTCTGACAATGATTGACGTTTGTTCACGGACATTTATAAACATCTTCGCATGGCACAATCTTTTGATATTTTCTATCCCCTAGCAAAGTCAGACTTTTCGGCGGGAATAAACTCTTTGATCTTTAGTGCTTTCCACACCCTCTGTCTGAAAATGATGCCATATTTGAATACTTTTTCAGGGTAATGCTAATACATTAGACCACATGCTACCATGTGTAATTAGTGTGGGTGTGATTTTGACAGCTAACCACCTGATTGGCTAACAAATATAGTTTCAAATTCACATGGGATTTATACAGGGCTGAATTCAGATATAATGTTCCGTGATATTTATCTGAGTTTACTGAGATTGTATCCAGTATTACTTATACAGTCAAACCTGTGTATACTGACCATACTTGGGACCAGATTATAGGGTCGCTTTTAACAGGGTTCTGGTTTATCAAGGTTCGAAATATTTAAATTTAAGTATAGGGTACCAGTATTTAGAGGTTGGTCGGTTTACCCAGGTTTCACTGTATATCCCAGGGATGATGACTGCGTAGACTTAATACCATACATGTGAATATTCCTTTTGGTGACCAATCAGTTTGGTTGGTCCTTGCTCTGGAAAGAACATTTCATGTGATGTTATTCCACTATGCTAAGTGAAAGCTTGATATTATTATTTTTGATTGCAGTTGGCACAGAAATATCATCCTGACATGAACAAGAATGGTTCCAGTGCTGAGCAGAAATTCCATGATGTTTCTGAAGCATATGAGGTATATATCCCATGTCTGTTTAGGTATCGATATGGTTACCCAAACAAATATGACAAATGATTTACACTCTTGTCTTACCTGATGTATAACACAAACTAAATATAAGCTTTATTTCTGAGTGTGTTTTTTTGGGGAGGGGGAGTGGGGGGGGAATCTGACATGTGTAGTAATGTGACAGGAATTATAAGAAACCTCTTGATATCTTGTCATGCTGAAAAAGGAAACCAAAGTTGGTATGATGAGTTAACGATTTTCGGGGAATAGACTATGGGAATTTATCATGTTTCCCGGTGAAAATATCATGGCTTCCATGAACTGTTCAAAACTAATGGCCTCTACTCCCAGTATACAATTACTACTTTTTTATACACCCACCAAAATGGTGGATGTATTATGTGATGGCAGTTTCCGTCTGTCTGTCCGTCCCCGGTGTCCGGTCTATATCTCGGACAGTTTTCTATCTACAGTTCCAATTTTTAGTGAATGGATACTCTTAGAGGAGACGATGTGTTGCGTACCAAAATGGAGGTCAGCGGTCAAAGGTCACTGGCTTAAACACCAGGATATCACTGAACCATTGGTGTCCAGTCTATTTATCTGTGACCTTTTCTATTCACAGTTGCAATTTTTTGTGGGTGGATATACTCGGTAGAGATGATGTGTCGTGTACCGAAATTCAGATCCAGGTCATTGGTCACTGTGGCCTAAAAATCAGGAATTCATTGATCATTGACAGTTTTCTATCCACAGTTCCAATTTTTGGCGAGTGGATACCCGGGGGAGGGCGGGGGGGAGGGGGGGGGATTGATGTGTCAAATACCGTACTAAATGTAGGTTGGGGTCAGCGGTCAAAGGTCAGTGTGGCCTAAAAATGCTCCTGAACTCAAAATTAGGAGCGCAATGGAATGCAAGTGCTATAACGCTCTTCAAAAGGCAAGGCAGTGTTTTATTGTTGCAGACTTGGTGTTCTATTACAAATCATGTTTGTGTGGGATGTTTGCTCTTCAGGTTTTGAGTGACGACACCAAACGACAGGAGTATGACACATTTGGCATGGCTGGCCAGGGATTTTCTGGAGCAGGAGGGTTTAGAGCAAGAGGTAACAGTTTTCTATCCCCTCAAATTGTCTTATATGTTGTATTTTTGGTCTGATACTTCTAATAGGTATTATAGTGTCCATCCACACAACACTGATTTATCTGGCTGGACATAATGGTCTGGGTCATCCAGTTTTGCCACAGAGAGAGATGACAGAATGCAGGGCTTCGTTTTTAGCGCGAGTGATAGCTCACCTGCACGCAAACACTCACGTAAATTTATGTCACGAGAGTGATTTTAGCTCACGTAAACTGTCACATTTTATATTGTATTATATTGCAATCACTCACTTGAATTTTAAATACCCTCTGAGCTCTCCTAAATATTTTGACGTAAGGTATTTTTAGCTCGCGCAATAATTCTAAACACGAAGCCCTGAGAATGAAAATGAGACAACTTTGATAGTCTAGTGCAGAGAACACACCCTTCGAATGTATTGACAGTTAAATTGATTAGCACAAAGAAAAATTAAGTAGTACCATATTCGTTATCCGCAAACTCTTACAAAATAAGGTTCATTATAGCCGCCTCTACATTAGTCATGTTAGTAGGGTGGCGATATAGAATTGAACCAGGCCTATGTGTGCCGCCCTTTTGGAATATGAATCCGGATTTTTGTATATGCAAAGAAAAAAATATAGGCCACACCCAGAGTACGCTGATAAACAGCTTGTATCACTGACGTCCCTACTCTCCTTGTCCCTCCGCTGATTCACATCGCCAAGTTCACGCCTCTTGGCCGTAAGGGGGCGCTTTATCTGGTTACCCAATCGCCGTGCTGTAATAGCTCGGCGATAACCAGATTCCTCATACTAACCACGATTGGCTAACTACCTCACCTGATCGAAATGACGTCATGCCTTCATGATAGTGAGATCACGACTCTCTGCCATGCCAATATTTTGACAGCGACATGCCCTCTTACCGCATCTCTCAAAGGAACTTTTCCCCTGTCTTTATTACAGTCAACATTCAATTCAAAATCTGAAACAATTGAACGGTGTTTTTACGTTGCCATTCTAGGTAGCTTGATTTCTTTATATACTCCTGACAATAAAGCGTGGTCTTATCAGTGGGATATTAATAACATTTACTGTACAGGGATTTATTTGTTAATTATTTGAAGGTATCAGTGAACAAATGTTTGCAATCAGTTGACGAACCTTACTAAACAATGGCGGAAGTTATCCAAAAATCGGTTCAATCTTAACTCAGAAAATAACGAGCTGTTTTGCAGTCCGTTTATTGTTAGTTTTGCCATTAACGACATATGAACGTTTGAAAAGGGAGACAACTTATATTGCCAAGTCTCTTCCGTAAGAGTGATATTCATTGGTCATTGATGGTTGGCCTGTGCAGAGCGCCCCCTTACGGCCAAGAGGCGCGAAATATGCGATGTGAATCAGCGGGGGAACAAGGAGAGTAGGGACGTCAGTGATACAAGCTGAATAGTATGAGCGTACACCCAGAGGTGAAACTTGAGGACAAGGCATAGAGATGAAAATCTTGGTAATCAGTATTTTGGGCAACGTATGTGGAAGGGACGAGCATTTTTGCAAAGCCTAAAATTGCCAATGGCTGTTGTCATGCTTATTGAGGGAGAAATGTACCTCTTTGCCTGGAGAGTGACTCTTGACTCCCATTTGCGTCCTCTCGGACTACTATATGTTATGATAGTACACAGTAGCACACTTTCGAATAATGGTACTATTGTTTTACCACCCTAGGAGTATAATAAATTACATGTAGTATTCGTATTTGGCAATATTGCTGACATTATTTGTTGTTGGTCTTTATCACATGCAGTCATGCCAGTGAGGCTCGTAATGAAAAATGACCCAATTTTCAAAATGCCAGGAAGAGTTGCTACTTTGGTAGTACACAAAACAGAAATACATAATACAGCTATTATACTTTTCCAATGCACCCAGTTTCATTCTATATTTAATTTCCACTTGGAAACTGTATTCCAATGGTAGTGTTCGAGAGTTCCCATCGGTGCTCTAAACCCCGTGACCGAGTCTGACCGCTTTTTCAAGGAGTAAATATTATACTCCAAAATAAAATAAAAAGTTGATGGTGACTGCTTCATCAGTCCCCTGATTCATAGCTCAGGCGAGCGACATCATCTTTCTGTCATCCACCAGGATATCTACCCTTGTGAGCGAGCGAATTAATTTCCGTTTCCGACATGGAAAATTTGATGTTGTTGTTGTTGTTAAAGAATTGACAGTTTTTTACGTAGGCAAAATATTTGTAAGATTATGATACAAAGTTACTGTCATTCTTTGCCAGTCTTATTTAATAGGGGCTCACCTAAATTTTTGCACAGGCTGCCATGCAGATAAAATGGTTTTCGATACAAAAATAAAAATACATTTGACAGTGTGACCCAGAAACCTGTCCTTTATGATAGAGCCTGTAGCATTAGCTGCGTACCGCTCGATATGGCTGCCACAATGATGTTCGTCTATCTGTCTCTGTCTGTCTATCTGCAGGTCAAAGTAAATGTTAAAGTTTTGGACTTGGCAATTTTTCCCTGTCCACTGCTTCGCGGTCTCACTCTATCCTGAACGATGGCCCGCCCGACCCCCCGAACCCTTGTATATTTTGGTTGCTTACATCATGCTGCACTTATTGAACCCATCCACTAACCAGGGGAGCATGTCCACACTCCTGGGGCACTGCCCCACCCTCTATCTCCTAACCTAAGCTTCGCCCGACCCCATACCCTCATATATTCCCTGAGCTTGTATCATCTTACACTTATTCAACCCATCCCCTAGAGCATGCCCGTCCCCATACCATGATATATTCTGGGAGCTTACATCATCCTACACAAAAATCCAACCCACCCATTACTTCCCGGGGCCCTGGGGCACCGGGTCCAATTTCCCATCTCCTAAACTAAGATTCGCCCGATTCCATAGCTTTCTATATTCCGGAAGCTAACATCATGCTACACTTAATAGATGCATCTGTTACCATCGGGAGCATGTAACCACCCCCGGGGCACTGAGTCATATCCACATTCTTCTAGGGACCGCACTGCGGTGGTCTAATGGTTAGAGCGTCGGCCTCGTAAGCGGTAGGTTCTGGGTTCGATCCCAGGCCGGGTCATACCTAAGACTTGAAAAATGGAACTTGTTGCTTCCTCGCTTACGCTCAGCATTAAGAGGATAGAACAAGGACTGGTTCGCTCGGTGTCAGTATAATGTGACTGAGTGGGGTGTCATGTCTGCCTACAGCATGATATTTCAGTGGGACAGCACTATAAAATGGCAGCATTAGATCTGCTCTGTTACAAGTAGGTTCCCCTTCCCCTCCCCCTCCCCTCCCTTCCCTTATCGTCGTGATATAGCTGAAAAAATGTTGAAAGCGACGTTAAACCCTATTCACTCACTCACTCACTCCACATTCTTCTAAACCAAGGTTCGCCTGTCCCCATGCCACATGTATTCTTTGGAGCTTACATCATCCTACATTTATTCAACCCTTCCGCTACCTCGGGGAAGGATGTCCCCATCCCTGGGGCAATGAGTCTCACCCTCTTTCCTAAACTAAGCGATGCCAGTAACCATACACTTTATTCCGGGAGCTTACATCACGTTACACATATTCAATGCATTGCCCGACCTCATACCCTCCTATTTCAATTTCCTTTTTTATATCTTTTTTTTTTGCAAAACTATCCTACTGTTAGGTATGAGATGTGATATACACGTACATTGTACATATACACACACATGCTGAATTACCAACAAGATATTCCTTTATAATTGCTAAAAGTTTGATGAAATAATTGGAAGGGGGAACTCCTGCAGTACTAACCTCTGTTACTTCTGAATTAATGTCACCTTAAATGAAGGACCCCATTTGCTTCAATTTTGCTATCAATCATCCAGATCCACATCATATAATTTACCCTAAATCTTTGCATGAACCGTATTTGTGCCACTCATTTTACTATATCAATTGCTGAGTTTTAATCCATTTGGGATGTCCCAGTCTTTACCATTACACATCATTACATGCCTATGATTTGAAACATTTGTTATTATATTCTTATATTTGCATACAAATGTGAGGGTTTATCACAATGCTGATATCCCAGGCCATTCCATACTGTAAATGATAACCTTTAGTTCAACTATTACGTTGTTAATAGCTTTATCAGAAAAGGGGATTATATAGTTGACATATCATGATAAAAAAAATTTACACCAAGAACGTGTTCCAAATTGCTCACCAAACTGCTTCCTAACTAAGCTAATACATGTAAATGTATTCATCAGATATAAAATGAGATGTATAAGCTTACTTTCGTATAAAAATGTAATCTTTCAAGGTATTTCAAGTTTTACAATATAGTTCCTCTTTCAATCCAATCTCAACATCACTGACATAGAAATAATACTTTTACCGTCGCCATGTACATCCATCTGTATGGACATACATCCATCAGTCTATTGATGCATTTTAGGCAAAACCGCTTGACAGACAACCACCAAATTTTGAACACTTATTTATCTACATGTAGTACTAAGTCAGACGCCTATCGAAAGTGGCTCCCCTCAGCCCATATTTTACAGAGTTATGCCCCTTTACAGATATATTTATTTCTATTTGTGTCCTATATGCTTAAATGTAATCAGTTATATATAATTAACTGTTTGGTACAGCTACCCGATTATGAGGAAACTTATTTATCCAGTTGTAGTGTACATGTAGATGCCTACGGAAAAATTAGTTGTCTTGGCCCACATTTTATGGAGTTATGCCCCTTTCGAATGTTATAATCTCCATTTTTATCTCGCCTCACGAAGTAAAGGGGAGATATTGTGAGGGGGAAAGAGGATGTTGTCATCGGTGTCGGTTGTCCGTGTCGGTGTCCCCTGCCTGGAAATGATAAGGTTTTTGGTTTAGCAAATTCAAATAGTATGCCACCGGGGGGTACTACCCTGCGGTGCTCCAATGTTAAAATCCCTATGATAGAGTTTTGCGTTTAGCTGAAGTGCACATGTACATCTGTACTTAGAAAGTTTGTTGCAGTTGTCAGCTGTCATTGGATGATTATGAAACTTGGTACATATCTGTCTTATTATTAGAGATTGAACGTGTGCTATTTTTGAGATGAAATATAAATTTTTCTCCAAATTATGGCAAATGATGAGTTTTCTTTAGGTGAATTGTACATGTAGGCCTATATATGTATACATATACATGTACATGGTGAGTTTGCTGCAGTTGTCAGCTCTCATTGGATGATTACAAAACTTGGTACACATGTTTCTTATGATTAGAGAATGTACCTGTGCTATTTTTGAGATGAAATATTAATTTTTCTCCAAATTATGGCAAATGATAGAGTTTTGCGTTTAGCTGAAGTGCACATGTACATCTGTACACCACAGTTTGCTGCAGTTGTCAGCTGTCATTGAATGATTATGAAACTTGGTACACATGTTTCTTATGATTAGAAGATGTACCTGTGCTATTTAGGAGATGAAATATTAATTTTTGTCCAAATTATGGCAAATAATAGTTCTCTGTTTCGCAGAATTGTGCATATTTAGGCCTGATCTACACGTACATCTACACTACTCTCATCAGGGGCCAAACCTAATCATGAATATATTTAACTATTCACGATAAATACTCTCATATTCTCGTAGATAGTGATGCCGGAGTTACCCACGGGGTGAAATCTTACATTATTTTAGATTTACACTCTTCTTCTTCATTACTGTTGTCTGTGCTGCACACGTGTAATCGTTTATTAATTTCGATTCACACATATCTTGTTTTTCTCTTCTTTCTTGCTGACGGTTCTTCTCACGTGCCAGTGTATTTTAGCAATATACTGAATGGGCTGGCACGATCCCGGCATGGTCGTCACAGGAGATTCGGATTATGGTTCGAAAAACATCTTGGACCGCATAGCATATTCTTACTATTTCTCAATCCAGGTGTCGGAACATGAATCTCACTTAAAGAGATATTAAATACGAGTCATGTTCATTTCAGGATGTCAGCCGCTGTCTGCATTTCGTCTCTCAATGTTTGTAGTCTGTGGGAACATGATTCTCACTTAAAGAGATATTAAATACGGGTCATGTTCATTTCAGGATGTCAGCCGCTGTCTACATTCCGTCTCTCAATGTTTGTAGTCTGTGGAACATGATTCTCACTTAAAGAGATATTAAATACGGGTCATGTTCATTTCAGGATGTCAGCCGCTGTCTGCATTCCGTCTCTCAATCTTTGTAGTCTCTGGGAAAATGATTCTCACTTACAGAGATATTAAATACGGGTCATGTTCATTTCAGGATGTCAGCCGCTGTCTACATTCTGTCTCTCGATGGTTGTAGTCTGTGGGAACATCTAACACTGTCGCAAGCCGTCAGTTGAATGATGAAACTCCAGGTGGCATGGCCCAGTCGGTACATAGCGCGAATAATATAATTGGCTATAAGAAAGCGTCCGTCGCCCGCTGATTGGCACAGAATCGCTCTGACTGATTGGTTGAAATGACGGCACCTGATTGGTTATTTTGACACCCACTGCAGAAGGCATTGTATGCTACAATCCTCTCAAGCTCAACATGTAGATGTATACGTGGGCCAGCGTCAGGCGCTAAGATTAAACCCAGTATATCGTATCAGCGTATATATTGTTAAAGCTCAATATATAAACACCTGCACCGCAATCTGATGTTTCAGCTGGTCCACTTCTTTAAGACTGGTATGCATGTCGCTGTAATGAGAGTATACTTGACCTTGTTGACAACATCCAGCTTCACATCTCCTAATGGAGAATGACAAAGCATGGTTGAATGAGAGATAAATAAATAAATATCCGAAACAACACGCTCTTGAAGGGCTCAACATGATATCATATAGGTCAACGCTGAGACCCCCAATTAATATTGGTAGGGCTGATCATATACATCTATACCGATTACATAAGGTGGATATATCGAACAATGAGCTCTAGTTACAACTCTGGATACCACATGTTATGTCTTCATACCCATTACATAAGGTGGCTATATCGAACTCACTGAGCTCTAGTTACAACTCTGGGTACCGTATGTTATGTCTTCATACCCTATACATAAGGTGGCTATATCGAACAATGAGCTCTAGTTACAACTCTGGGTACCATATGTTATGTCTTCATACCCATTACATAAGGTGGCTATATCGAACTCACTGAGCTCTAGTTACAACTCTGGGTACCATATGTTATGTCTTCATACCGATTACATAAGGTGGATATATCGAACAATGAGCTCTAGTTACAACTCTGGATACCACATGTTATGTCTTCATACCCATTACATAAGGTGGCTATATCGAACTCACTGAGCTCTAGTTACAACTCTGGGTACCGTATGTTATGTCTTCATACCCTATACATAAGGTGGCTATATCGAACAATGAGCTCTAGTTACAACTCTGGGTACCATATGTTATGTCTTCATACCCATTACATAAGGTGGCTATATCGAACAATGAGCTCTAGTTACAACTCTGGATACCACATGTTATGTCTTCATACCCATTACATAAGGTGGCTATATCGAACAATGAGCTCTAGTTACAACTCCGGGTACCATATGTTATGTCTTCATACCCATTACATAAGGTAGCTATATCGAACAATGAGCTCTAGTTACAACTCTGGGTACCATATGTTATGTCTTCATACCCATTACATAAGGTGGCTATATCGAACAATGAGCTCTAGTTACAACTCCGGGTACCATGTTTTGTCTTCATACCCATTACATAAGGTGGATATATCGAACAATGAGCTCTAGTTACAACTCCGGGTACCATATGTTATGTCTTCATACCCATTACATAAGGTGGCTACATGTATATCAAACTCACTGAGCTCTAATTTCTCTACTAATTCAATCACTGACCTGAACACGACATTAAATTCAACTCCCTCTCTTACTCTCTTTCGCTCTCAACCACTGGCATAGATATTTGTCACTCAGATTTGCAAGAAGGGGAAACTCACTGGCCTATTCGGCGGAAAGGTGTTACTGCCAAGAATCACATCTTTAACCACACCCATGAGCCTATTTCACTTGTGGAACTTACAGGTCAGAACTGAAGAGAGAAATACAAATTTTATCACTCAAATCTGATTCTCTTGACAGGATTTGAAGGTTTCAAAAGCACATTGGATCCAGAAGAGTTGTTCTGGAGGATATTTGGTCAGGCTGGATTCAGGATGGGTGGATTTGGTCAAGATGAACAGGACTTTGCAGAGTCTAAGTTTGGCTTTGCTCCAGCATCAGAGGTACAAGTCCAGGTTGAATTAAATACTTTTATTTACATATATGTCATTTTAGGAACATCCATTTATAGGAAATATATTTATTTTTCATAAATTTTACATTCAAAGCAGCTAATTCAGATGTATTTTGCATGTAAAGATCCCCAATTCGAATGCTGCAAGTGTACATGTATGCTGATTTTGTTAACCAGATCATGATGTTAGCTAATTTGCATAAAAAAATGAACAAATTTGCTGAATGTTTTCCCATTGACCACATGGCTGTCATTGAACTATTCTGGGAAGTCTGTCCTAAAAAAGTGATTCCCACTTGACTGTCTGTACATCATGGTTCCATTTCCAATTGTTTAAAATATTCTCAATCTGGACCAGGAAAATTCATTACTTAAGGCAAGGGTGCTCTGGAATTTGACACATATCATGTGATGTGATTAACTTCTCATCTCTCATATCCCTACCATAACTTCCAAATTTGACAAAGACAGCCCACACAATTCACCTCGGCAGTCAGCAGTTGCTGAGGTAAATGCCGTGGCATAATCAGTTCACCTCAGCAATATTTAACATTGTGTGAAATAGGAATTATTTTAATATGACATCAATTTTGCCGAGGTATCTTTCTAAATTGTGTGGGCTGCAAAGATCATTATGAAAAGGAATAGGTCCCCACCCAACGTCGTGATATGACTGAAATATAGTTGAAAGCGACGTTAAATCATATTCACTCACTCATGAAGATACGGATACTGGCACAACTATGACAGTGGACGTCGAACTTCCTATCGAGCGGACTCCTGTAGACGATGACAGAAATTCGTTAACAGGCCCAGGTTCGGTGTCAGAGGGCCAGTCATTGCTAATCACTCGATCGGCGATGTCTTATGATTATGAGAATTTAGGCAAATCTATGGATGCGCCTAATACAAAATTTTTATTTGGACCTGAGCTTGCGAGATTGCCTTCCTCAACCCCATTGAGGCATGGACTGCCCAGTCGATCACTTCTTACAAATATTAACCCAGTGATGACCAGTCAGTCTGAACTTCGCCAAGCTACTTCCGGTTTCTCTGGTGGCCCTACTCGTCCCCCTGCCGTGTCGTTCCTTCTGAGCCACCAGAGATTGAGGTTCCCACAACAACACTTACAGGTACCTATGATATGCCGAGATTTCTGTCTATCACTGTGATGCAGTATAATAAAGACTCTCCACAACTATGTCAAATTTCGAGGCATCCGTTTGTGAGAACATACCAGCCCTTGCATGGTTTGTCACAAGTGTCGACTTCCGGGGGTTCACCTGGTTCGAGACCAGGCCTGCTCCGGGCGATGCCCCCTCCTGTCCGAACGTCCGATTTTCGACCTCTTTTCCACTTAACCTGATTTACAATAAGTCAACCAGGCCATTCTAAAAAAAAATGTGTTTACTGTAACGCAATGTGAAAAGGGTAGGAAGGTAGGGATTTTTTTTTGGGCCTTTTTTCCCCCGTGAATGTTTTCAGTAACTTGCGACAGATGTGTTCAGATTTTTTTTTTTGCCTCTTTTCAGTGACTTGCGACAGATGTGTTCAGCCAAGTTTTTATGCATCATAATTACAAATGCTTTCTGGCTTCTAGACAGTTGCCATTAATATTCATTCAATTGCATGTTCGGAACAGTTGAATGATCCAAGAACATAGATTGTTAATGAGGAAACTGTTGACCACATGCCTTGATACAAATCAAATTGGTGCTGTCGGATACATCAGATACAACAAGCTAGAACATCTCTTAACGTTTTCAATGAACAAAAACATTTTAGTTTGCTTTTTATCACGAAATCCCGTTCAAAATGACAGACACTGACACAACAACGTCCGTGTCGGCCATTTTAATGGCCTTCACCAGCAGCGCCA
This sequence comes from Hanleya hanleyi, assembly GCA_036873755.1. Lineage (NCBI taxonomy): Eukaryota > Metazoa > Mollusca > Polyplacophora > Lepidopleurida > Hanleyidae > Hanleya > Hanleya hanleyi. The sequence continues at coordinate 17,028 of JAVTVY010021862.1, forward strand.
CCAGCAACAGAGTAAACTGCGGGATGTGCGAGGAGTTATTTCCCTTGAACCAAACATTTTTATAGGTTCGCGAAAACGTTAAAAAGATATGCCGGACAATTTTTTTCTTGCGCAGCTACTTTTTTTTTCGGGTCAGTCGGGTTACGGTAAACGTAAATAATATTTTGAATGGCCTCACCCTTTGTTTTGCCACCTCAAATATCACTTCTGGTGATGGATTTATCAGAGGAATTCCCTTAAGTATGTGTCTTCGGCTGCTCCACATTATTAATTCATAGATTTTTGTCCATGAAACAAACCCACTGTACAAAATGTAAACCTAAAATTCAAGAATTAATGAAAATAGTGTTTTTATCTCGCCTCACGAAGTAAAGGGGAGATATTGTGAGGGAGAAAGCGGATGTTGTCGTCGGTGTCCCCGGCCGGGAAATGATAAGGTTTTAGGTTGAGCAAATTCTAAAAAAATCTAGAAAATTTAGAGAAAATATAAACTTTTTTTTTTAAATATGGGTGGTAGATAATCCACCTGAGGGTACTACCCCTGGAGTGGAGTGCTCCAATGTTAAAATCCGGTTTAGCTGAAGTGCACATCTGTACTTCATTGGATGATTATGAAACTTGGTACACATGTTTCTTATGATTAGAGGATGCAGCTGTGCTATTTTTGAGACGAAATATTAATTTTTGTCCAAATTATGGCAAATAATAGTTCTCTGTTTCGCAGAATTGTACATATTTAGGCCTGATCTACACGTACAGGGAAAGTTTGCTGAAGCTGTGAGCTTTCATTGGATGAGTTTGACACTTGCTACCCAAGTTCAATGTGATTCAAGGATGTGCACATGCTATTTAAGAAATATGACATTAAATATGAATTTTTGTCCTAATTATCGCAGTTCGGATTTTGTACGTTTCCATTGATAAGTTTTTTGTTGGGCAAAAATTTACATGTAGATCTGTACATGAAAAGTTTGCTGAACCTTTCGTGGGATGATTATAAAACTTGGTGGACATGTTTCATGTTTTCTTGGGTCAGACCTATCCAGTAGTAATCCCACACGGGACTGACCTATCCAGCAGTAATCTCAAATGGCACTGGCCTATCCAGCAGTGATGCCATGGGGCTGACCTATCCAGCAGTAATCCAATATGGGACTCGACTATCCAGCAGTAATCCCACTTGGGACTGGCCTATCCAGCAGTAATCTCAAATGACACTGGCCTATCCAGCAGTAATGCCATTGGGCTGACCTATCCAGCAGTAATCCAATATGGGACTCGACTATCCAGCAGTAATCCCACTTGGGACTGGCCTATCCAGCAGTAATCCCACTTGGGACTGGCCTATCCAGCAGTAATCCCACACGAGACTGGCCTATATAGCAGTAATCTCACACGGGACTGACCAATCCAGAAGTAATCTCGCACTGGACTGCAATATGCAGTAGTAATCCCACACGTCACTGAGCTATCCAGCCATAATCTTACATGGGACTGACCTACCCGCTGTAATCCCACACTTGGTTAGCCTATCCAGCAGTAATCCCACACAGGACTAGCCTCCCCAGCAGTAATCCCGTACAGGATTGCCGTATGCAGCAGTAATCCCACACAGGACTGCCTGTGCAGCAGTAATCCCAGACGGGACTGACCTATCCAGCAGTAATACCATATGAGACTCGCCTATCCAACAGCTCCCAGACGAGACTGACCTATCCAGCAGTAATCCCATATGAGACTCGCCTATCCAACAGCTCCCAGACGGGACTGACCTATCCAGCAGTAATCCCAATTGGGACTGGCCTATCCAGCAGTAATCCCACATGGGACTGGTCTATCCAGCAGTAATAACATATGGGACTGGCCCATCCAGCAGTAATCCTACACAGGACTGGCCTATTCAGCAGTAATCTCACATGGGACTGACCTATCCAGCAGTAATCTCACACTGGACTGCCCTATGCAGCAGTAACCCCACAGCACGGACCCATCCATCCTACACGGGATTGACCTATCTGGCAGTAATCCCACATGGGACTGATGTTATTGTCTGTACCAGATAATCTATTCCAGACATTATTGTCTGTACCACATCATCACATCAGACGTTATTGTTTGGTCTTCATGTATGCTTTCAATACTGCTGCAGCTTCGGTGGGTGACCCCACAAAGTGAGATGTTGGGGTTCTCAGAACGCTTGTTGGTAAAGTACTGTTAATCTAATCCTGATTCTCTGTTGTCTATTCAAGTCATAATTCTTTATCACGTTTATTGCCTCGAGTTTAAGTGAAATATCCACTACCTAATTCTTTTCAATGTTACTATTTTCCAGGTGTCTAAAAGTCGATTATTTCGTTGTGAGGGAGCAGATGTACATAGTGATGTAGTGATCAGCCTTTCACAAGCTGTCCTTGGGGGGACAATTTGGATACCTGGTATCTATGATGTACTATTATCTGTAAGTCAACGCTTTAATATATACCGCTTTTATATATAGATTTATATATTTAGACGACAAATATTTGTAACTTATATATTACATACAAGAGGATGTTGCAAGACTTGTACTCATTTCGATATAAAGTATGTTCCTGTTGAATAGGACAGCAAATGATGTACAAATGTTATACTGTTTTAGACTTATACGTGGGTTTGTTACCCCTCAGCCCATAGGGCTGTGGGGTCTTGTCGTTGCCATGTACGTACGTCCGTCCTGCCGTCCGTGCGTCAACATGTTCTTGTCCGCTGAATATCCGCAGATCCATGAACTCGGGCCTGACCAAACTTTGGTGAGAGCTTCCTGAATGTTGACTGAGGATATGATTAGATTTTCAGATGGCTGTGATGATTTCATGATTTTTTATTTTTTTTTTATTATTATTTATTGATGGCTCAGCTTTTGCTCTGTTATCTATGCCCATCAACATGTTCTTGTCCACTGAATATCTGCAGATCTATCAAGTCGGGCCGGACAAAACTTTGGTGAGAGCTTCCTGAATGTTGACTGATGAAAGGATTAGATTTTCAGATGGCTATGATGATTTCATGATTTTTAATTCTTTTATTTTTTTATTATTTACTGATGGCTTAGCTTTTGCACTGTTATCTATGCCCATCGGGAACCCTTGGTTGCATGTTTCATTGTGAATTTTGAAGGTTCCCTAATACAAGAAAGCCTGCAGGACCATTCAAGATTCTCATTGAATGAAGGACAACATTTTTCTTTAATTTTGCTATTAAATCATTCTATTCTACATGAAACATATTTGTGTCCACACATGAATTCTACATGAACCATATTTGCAGGCCTTCAAGTGCCTCCTATATTTCCTATATTTTCCTATATTTTTGAGTCATTCCTATATTTTCCTATATTTTACTCAAAACCTCCTATATTTCCTATATTTTGACTTTTTCTCATGAAAACTTTCATCAATGCTCTGTAATTAGTCAAACTGACACGCGGAAATACATTTCAGAATTTTTTTTTCGCCTCGCTTCGCTCGGCAAACATGAAAACATTCCAATCTCTCTATGCTGAATCAAACAACACAACAGGTCACCTGAAAGACCACCACCATGACCGCATTAAGTGGAAGTAATTTGATTAAACACCCGAAAACTACCAAGTTTGGAACATAAAATGTAGTACAGACTTGTCTTACACTCCTTTATTTCCTATATTTTCCTATATTTTATTCAGAAAATTCCTATATTTCTCCTATATTTTTGCAAATTTCCTTCTATATTTTCTCCTATATTTTCACTGTGAGCCACTTGAAGGCCTGTATTTGTGTCCACACATTGAACTGGTACAACATAATGCTTCAATTTTTGTCACCAAACATGCTACTGTAGCTTGGAAATTATTTAAAATGAGTGATTAGGAGAGCCCATTTTTAGCCTGACTCTGGGCAATTTTGAACCAGTTTGCATACCTGGAGCTGATGCCCCCCCCCCCAAAAATAATGATAAGTGTGGGCCTGTGTCAATCAGTGTGTTTACTTGTTATCACACTTGTGCAATGCATAAATTGCCACTGATAAAGCTACACTTTCTTGCATGCTGTAATCCCATCACACCACTCACGTGAAACCGAAGTCTGTTATATACGGTATCCAGGGATTTTTTGCAGGTTCCGATCCCAAACTCCCAGTTCGTTTTCGTAATTCATTATTGACGGTGAATTTCGGCTCAAAGAGCCTGTGATCGATCACAAAACAGAGGTTTATTAACATGAAATTCAATACCCAGCTATGCAATCGGATCAATATTGAGGCTCCCAGAAGCTTTTTCTAGGAGTATTTCCTTCAGAAATCCTTTCAAATTGACAAACAACAACAACACTTTCGTTTTTTGTTTCATTTGAGTTTTGGGTGCCCATATGTTTTCCGAAACTAAATTGGCTCTAGATGCAGCCCTGATCCTACTTGACTAAAAAAAAACAGGCTGAGGGGTCCACGTACCTTTAGGTGCTTGCCTGCAATTCATGTTGATTATAGAAATAGACAAATTTCTGAGCTGTACTCCACATAAACATATTTAATGCACAAGCTTTTGACTCTCATGCCGGAGCCTTATCAAGTGATCCGTGTACATACAAATGTTGTTCACCTCTCAATGTACAACATTAATTTTAATGAAAAGATAATCCAGCCCAGTTTATTCTTCATCAAAGTCTGTCAAAAACTCCACATGCCACACTGGATTTAGCTCTTGACTAAACCTGGGGTAAATATTTCAGCCAGAAATCATCATCATGATCAATATTTTAGCCAGATAATATTGGGGATAGTTCGTCCCACTTAGGCATCGCTACTGTTTTATATAGTGAAGCAGATATGTGAAATAATTGTGGCTTTTGTGGTAAAAGCGCCAAAATTGGCACAGTTGATGATCAGAAGGTACTTAATGATTCCAGATATAGGGCCAAGCTCAATTTTTTCTTTTATGCCCGTAAACTGAGAAAATCCAAGATGGCCACCATGTGCGTCGTGAAAATCTATTAAACGGCATTTCTTCCTGAATACATGGCACAAAAACAAGAATAAAATGTTGTTTTATATATTTTCGTACACAAGGAAGCCATTACTGATGCAGAAATATGACAATTTATCATATTTTATAACTTCAGGACATGCGTTCAGAATATATATATTAACAAGTCCATATGTGATCAGTTTGATGATCAGTAGACACTAAACAATTTAAAATACAGTGTAATAATAAAAAGTTATTATTATTATTATTATTATTACCATTTTGTGCAATATCGGCTATATGTGTGAACATCAAAGATTGTGCCCATACGATTGACGCATAACAAGAAGTCCCATATCGTAGTCACTTAAGAACATATATATCTGAATGCAATATTATTTTCTATATGCTTTCATGAACAAAAAACGTCGGGCAATCGGCGGAAATGCATTGCAATCATAATTAAATACGAATGCATGCGAAATAGCTGCAGTTCATGAACAAAACTCAAAATTTGCCCGGTCCCCTAAGCAAATATCATTATATGAACATTCTTACTATTTTCCCAGATATAAGGCTTCCAGTGCCAAACTGCACCGAAAACCAACATAGATACGCCATCAAGAAACGCCACAAGCAAGCAAACCAAAATAACATATTATTATGACAAATAAATCTGTGTTTCTCTTCTTGCAGATGACTGATTAGAACCACCATGCCAGCGAAGAAGCGATGTAAGGTTGTACAAGCCGACAGTCTGCAACCATCTACGTCGACAGCCGGCCATCACCATATGGATTGGAGCCGTTGTGCCCTGTGTCAAGTACATTCATCAGAAATGCTCCTTTGCCCAGCAAGGTCGAAGAGGACAGATGTTGGGGCTGGGTATGACCGCTCGGGTGACATTTTAACAAAGTTCCGAGACTTAGGCGAACAACCAATTTCTGTGGACATAGCTCTGTTAGATGATGGCGATGGAATCTCTCAGACACTTGACAAACATCGTGCAGAGGGGCACTCTCTGTTGCACCTTCGTCACAGAAGAAAAATGTGTCACCTTTTGATGTTACATCTTCGCATGCAACATGGCGCCGCGTGTAAGGGCGATCTGGGGTGTAACCTTCACATGGAGGTATTGTTCGCGATTCTAGTCGTGCCAGTCGACTTGAAGAACATTTCAAACGGCAAGATGTGTGCCATTGGGCACTATGTTTGGCAAGTGTCTGAGAGATTCCATTGCCATCATCTAACAGAGCTATGTCCACAGAAATTGGCTGTTCGCCTAAGTCTCGGTTAAAATGTCTCCCACGCGGTCATACTCAGCCCCATCATCTGTCCTCGTCGACCTTGCTGGGCAGTGGAGCACTTCTGATGAATGTACTTGGCACAGGGCACAACGGCTTCAATCCATATGGTGATGGTCGACTGTCGACGTAGATGATTGCTGACTGTCATCTTGTACAATCTTACATCGCTTCTTCGCTGGCGTGGTGGTTCTAATCAGTCAATGACATATTTATTTGTCATAATAATATGTTCACACATATAGCTGATATTGCACAAAATCGTAATGACACTGTATCTTAAATTGTTTAGTGTCTACTGATCATCAAATTGACCACATATGGACTTGTTTATATAGATATTCTGACGCATGTCCTGAAGTCATAAATGATAAATTGTCATATTTGTGCATCAGTAATGGCTTCCTTGTGTACGAAAACATATAAAACAACATTTTATTCATGTTTTTGTGACATGTATTCCGTTTACTAGATTTTCACGACGTACATGGTGGCCATCTTGGATTTTCTCAGTTTACGGGCATAACAGAAAAAATTGAGCTTGGCCCTATATCTGGAATCATTAAGTACCTTCTGATCATCAATTGTGCCAATTTTGGTGCTTTTACCACAATTATTTTCCATATCTGCCTCACTATGGTGGCCATCTTGGATTTTGCCATTTCCGGGCATCCACGGAGAAAATTTAGCTTGGCCCTATATCTAAAATCGTTTACTATATAATAAACTTCAAATGTGCCAAATTTGGTGCTTTTACCACCAAACCCACAATCCTCCTGTATTTTGCCACATATCCGCCCCACTAATAGGGTAATGACGTGACGTAGCCTCATAAAGGCACAGTTATGTCATATCAATGCCAATGTGTCGATGCTCAGGCATTGTGATATCTTTTCGATGTCGTCGTACCATCGTCTTTCACTGCAGTGGGCATGCGAGGATCACTGATATCACGGGTGTGAACTATCCTCATTCCAGCATAATAAGAACACCGAGAATCGAGAATAGCGGTTCAAAAACATATGCAATTGTAACCCGCATTCCCTTAGGAATGCGACGAAGATGTAACACTCCCAAGTATGTTGCCGTCTTGTCAAATGCGGATTGCTTTACGACAGGTTACGATCGAGACCTATCTTTCACGAAAGGTATGAAATAAATATGAAATAATCGTTATATATTAAAGTTATTATCAACCTTTCGCACATGCTTTCGCGAACGTTTTGTGAATGTTTTGCGAAAGGTGCCCCCAACATTTTGCGAGCAGTGATCAGTTTAATTCTCGGGCATACTGTACCTGATCGGTGAAAGCGGACTTGCCCGAGTTAAAAATGGAAATCAGTGAATGGATTGCCATTTACCGGATATTCCTGAGAAACAATGAATAGATACACAAACAATAATAAGGAATTTACGCCATGTCGGTGATAATCGTTTCACCAAATTCTGTTGTTATTGACCAGTCGTACATAAATGATAAATACAACATGACTCAAAAAGGATTTGAGGACCCTCACATAGAAGCATTTTAAAGGTAATGAATCGATGCACCCAGAGAAATGGTTTATTCCAGGGGAGGGGGGGGGGGTGTATATGGAACAGTCCTCATTTCATTTTATCAACAAAGGAATCTTGTATCCTGTTGTAAGAATGGCCCAAGACGACTGCTTCAGAAGTACTTGTTCTGTTTGTGAAGTAAAGAACAGGCACAGCGGAACCAATTGGTGATTTGCGGTGGGGGGGGGGATCGGGGCACTATCACAGCACAAATAGGCAAGGGTCCAGGAGGCTGGGTCCCGGAAGCTGCAGGGGTCTTGAATGGCCGCTGCCCCTCCTGCTCCCCCCCGCTGTTCTGCCGTGCCTGAAGAATGCTTCTGTTTTATGTGAATAGTATTTATTTCGCTGAAGTGATTTTAATGAAAAATTCCCATGTCAAATTTGTTCCCAGATTTACAAAGATGGTAAAGCCAGCTATTTTGTGAATGTCACCAGGTCACGTAAACACATAGAGGCAGGACAAGAATTATTGATGCAGTATGGACAAGAAGATGGAAAGAAACGGGGGATAGGACCAGGCAGTTTGGATGGGCCTATAATAGCCAAATCTGCAGTATCTGGTGAGTATGGCAGGCTTTCAGGTCTTTCAAAGATTGTAACTGCACTACACTTTGTAATCCCATAACAACATCATGGTCTAACTTAAACCAACCATTGTCTACTGGTAAGGCTCACATGCTATAAATGGCAGATAACCAGCCCGTACCGAAAAGCATTACAGAGACGAACTGATCTAAAGATTTGAACCATCACATATGGAATGGCCTTATGGTACACTACCTGAATCAGTTTATCCATATAAATGAATGTCTAATGCAAAGGTAAGTTATTATGCCCCCCCCACCCCTCTAACTAGAGAGGGGCCATATAGCGATCGCTTTGTCCGTCCGTCTGTCCATCCGTCTGCCCGTCTGTCCGTCCAAATTTGTTGTCCGGGCAATATCTCGGTTAATATTTGATGGACAGGATTGAAACTTGCATGGAATGTGGCCAGTGGCTGATAGTTGTGCAGCGTAGAGTTTTTTCCGAGTTCCGGTATAATTTTCAAGAGTTATGGCCCTTTTTCTGAAATCTCTGTGAATGGGACTTGTCTGGGCTGGATCTTGGTTAATATTGTATGGACAAGTATGAAATTTGCATGATATGTGGTCAGTGACCCACAGTTGTGCAGCATAACGTTTTTCCGCGTTTCACTTATATTTTCAAGAGTTATGGCCCTTTTTTCCTGAATTCTCCTTGAATTGGGACTTGTCCAGGCTGGATGTCGGTTAATATTGTATGAACAATTATGAAATTTGCAGGATGTGTGGTCAGTGCCCTGTAGTTGTGCAGCATGAAGTTTCTCCGCGTTTCGCATATATTTTCAAGAGTTATGGCCCTTTTTTCTTCAAATCTTTGTGAATTGGAACTTGTCCGGGCTGGATCTCGGTTAATATTGTATGGATAATTATGAAATTTGCAGGATATGTGATCAGTGCCCTGTAGTTGTGCAACGTGAAGTTTCTCCACATTCCGCTTATATTTTCAAGAGTTATGGCCGTTTTTCTTCAAATCTTTGTGAATTGGGATTTGTAGGGCTGGATCTCGGTTAATATTGTATGAACAAGTATGAAATTTTCATGATATGTGGTCAGTGACCCATAGATGTGCAGCGTGAAGTTCTCTGTTTTCGGTTATATTTTCAAGAGTTATGGCCCTTTGTTTAAACCTAAGTGTATGGGATATATTTATTTGTCCAAGCTGGATCTCAGTCCATAACCGATTTGAACCAGGAAAACTGCTATATTATTTGTTATTCTACATTCCAAAGCAGACAACATAGGTCCTGAAGTATGAAATTGCCCCAAAAACAGTGAATTGGGTGCAAAATTCAAAGTTCACTGATCGCTTCATAATTTCACCACAATATATTCCCAAGGAATGTAGGTCTCCTAACCAGGTCACATTTTCGGATTTGGCGAAAGCCCTGGCGACCATCTTGCATCGAAGCATCGTATTATCACTTGTTGCTTGATACTTGGAATATGTATTATGTGAGGCATGGCAAAAAAGTGACTGAAACAGAATTTTTATAATTATCCAAATTAGGCCTCCACCAACCAATAAAGAACAGAACAATGGTGGGGCAGTGTCGGATTAAAGTAGAAGGGGGGGCATACAATTGAGCAATCTCTGATTGCTTCCTTCCTGTGTTGTTTTCTATTCTGCTTTTTATTTATCGAGGAACAGCTCACTGGAATCCATTTCCTGTTGGAATAAGCTCATCTGATATATCAACAATCATCAGCACCCCGTGTAGTAAACTGTTCAGAAAAGCTCCATTAATACAGGGATATCCATGATTATTATGATTGTCTCTAACAAATCCTTTATCAGATCATTCCTGACTACTTAACAATTGATTATAGTCTTTTAGAGAAGTGTGTGCGTGCATTTGTATGGGTTACCATCCACGTGTTGATCCATTTTCCCGCCAACACAAAAACCACATCAAAATACGGGTACTATATCTTTGTAACATAAGACTGGGCTTTGAGCACGTATTCACCTTTTGGAAAATTCAGATACACATTAGGACAAGTCTGGTCAACAATAATAACCTAATAACCCTGATCATTACTTCCTGTCATAGTTTATTGAAATGAACGACAGCCATGCAGAAGAAAATATAGCTTGAATGTTTATTGGGGGGGTTCACTCGATTATTTCTCAACAATGGCTATCTAACCCTCTTATTTTCTCGTTTCATGTTAATAAACTTCAGCGAAATCTTTTCTCATGTCTTAATTGTTTCTTCGTTTTTTCTCCACATCAATATCAGGTCATAGAAGATTTAATTGAAATCAACGACAGGCATGAAATTCTCGAGAGGAAAATATAGCTCTAATGTTCATGGTGCAGTGTTACTCTGTGATTTATTTTTCAAAAAACAGCTATTCAACAGCCCACACAATTAACCTCGGCAGTCAGCAGTTGCTGAGATAAATGCCGTGGCATAATTAGTTCACCTCAGCAATATTTAACATTGTGTTAAATAGGAATTATTTTAATATGACATCAATTTTGCCAAGGTGACTTTCTGAATTGTGTGGGCTGATTCAAACACTTCCTTTCTCCTGTCCTGTTCTTTCTTCGCCCTTGTTTCTTGTCCACATTCAAATCAGGTGTGCTAAAGGTAAGTGCATATGATGGTGAACTACTGTAAGGTAAGTGTGTATGATGAAAGATGAACTGGTGGTGGTCAACCTCAACGAATTCCCAACTGGAGTTAATTTTGAAGGCTTCCACGAAACAGTTGTGTTGATTGTGGACCTTTGGAAACTCTTAATATACGACGGCTGCCCAGTGAATGACGGATCTGGCGCATTTAATCATGGGGTATATATTTTTGTTCATAATTTGTTTTAAATCTTACTATTATCAAGTAAATATCGTCGAATATGAAATATCAATAATATTGATGATTCCATGTCATAATGTGCTTCGCCTTGTGTGTGTTTTTTTTCTGCTGACCGACGGGGTGTTCGTTAAGTGTTTTCACAAATGAAGTGTTCGAGATGCAAGTTTGTAAAGATGTACGTATATCGTAACGTTGGAATTTTGTTCATTTATTTTGTATGATAAAAATTAACTTTGATGTATGAAGACTACCTATGTACATTATTTTGTTCAGATCTGTCGTTTATTTTCAGCCATTCCACTTTTTTTTCAACTCGGATACAACCACAGTTTAACTTGTTTACATGCTGCGAATTGAAAGAGAAAGAATTGATTTGTGTATACTGAAGCACTTCACTTTTCCACTTGAACATTTCCCGATCAGCTGTAGTATTTCACGGGTCACCAAACACTTCCAGTATTTGTTAATAGTCACAATCAGAAGCAAATTATTCAGGAGGCATTTTGACAGACAATTGCAAGGAAAATGTGGTTTTAAGAATTCAAAGTTATTATAGAATCCATGATCCAAGGAACTGGCAGCTGTCACTGAACAAAGCCGTATAACTCCGCCAGTCATATCCGTTTCCAAGTCTACTGCAATTTGTCCGTAAATTTATCCACTGGTATAACTTAAATTTGATGAAATAGATCTTCTATTCACTTCAAACAAACGTCTCTTGTTTTCAATTTATTTCTGAGTTAAGGTGGAGTGACAATGGAAGACCTGTCCAAAATCCCGCGCTATGGAAAAGATCGTTGATTGCTCTGATCACATTTCTGGGCTATAATAAAATTCCCTTCTCGTGAATAAAAACTGATAAATGTGCAGAAAAATAAGAACCTCAATAAATCCCCTTGGAAACACCGTTGAATGTCCCACATCTGCAGAGATGAGATCCTATATTCAATATATTTTATCTGATGAGCGTGATTATTGACAATAGCGCCACTGACACTATATGGCTTATCATTGAAAGGGGAGATGCATTTTTATATGTTCTTACTTGGCTGTCAAAGTAAATTAAATAGGATTTCATGTTTTCCGGACCATGGTCATTTGGTTGGAGTCACCTACATGTTTGATGGAGCCGAATCTCTGTGGGCTGATGGAGGCCAATTTTCATAGACTTACGGGTCTCGTCTCCGTGGACTGAAATCCAGATCGTAATTACAAAAATAATAGATGAAAGGCTTTTACTGCCGATCATTAAATAAGATTGATCTCTTGGTGGGGCTAATCACGATTTTTTGACATTTCAATGTTTACATTAAAGAGGCTTGAATTACAATCTTGAGTTTCATAAACAATAACATAATTGGATCATACCATCTTCCTGTAAAATGCTGCATTATTCTCAAATGCTGTAGATTATCATTCTAATTTGCCTAACCTTGGTGACTTACAAACTCTCCTTATCCATGGCTGTCTTCGTATGATACAGTACCAGGAATATAATATGTTCAAAGATTTCAACTGAAACAACAAAACATAACATCGACAACGTGTCTCTCGATAGTATCTGAAAAAAACATTAAATTAATTCGGCATTATTCCTAAATATATACATAATACTAAAAAATTGTCAAATGGCATAATAAACATGAAGTGTGCCAGATGAGTTATCGACAGCACATAAATATAAATTCTGGAAATTATAAGTTGGAATGATCGGATAACTTTTTCTTTACATCGTATCACCCAATCTTAAAGACAGTTTTATAGTCGCCTTTGTGACAGATCATTTTGCGGGATGCAAATAAAATACAGATCTAGAGGTGGAGAAATCCATATATGTCTACACTTAATTATTTCAAGAGGAAAACCGGAATATCAAAATTGAAAACCGATGGGTTCCCATGTTGTTGTTGCTTCGACAGGAACGCGGACCTGGGAGAAAGCATTTTGTCGTGAAGACTTACGATTTTGAGTTTTGCCCTAAGAAAAATTGTATCATTACAAGATCACATCCATGTTTAGGCCCACACAGTTATCGCGGATAAATGTTGTACATGTACTCACAGCTCTTCGCATTTTCCGAGACTGGTATGTTTTCGGCCAACTTTCCTGATCCATCATGTTCATGGAAGTCATTTGCTAACCGTAATTTATAAAATAACTTTTCTGTAACATTTCTTACGGGTAGATTCTATTCGACATCCGTCGCAATCTTTTGCCGATTCCCATCGTATATTTGCATAAACATATGAATAAAACGAAGCTGGCCAACTCGAGCCTTTCGATGATTACTTGATTTATGTGTACAGAAAAGATTAATCATTCGGAACGGCATCGGGAACTAATTCTTGCATTTAAAACAGTCATCATAAAACTCTAGACGGGTGTTCAAACCGTAACAAGGAAGTGTTACAATAGAAACGCCTCGTGTACGCTGAAGTCGTTGCCGCTTGAACGGCTGCACGTATCAGTGCCAACGAGTTCGGCATTCGGAATTGTGACGCCCTCCCCTGGTAAAAAGAAGTGCTGATAATGTAGTTCAATTGACATCAGTGCCATTAATAACCAACACTAGGCTTTTCAAATCAGACAAGTTGATGTAACTTCTAGATGCCAGGCTTGTTACAAAAAGATCCATATAATAGCCTATAGGAAGTTTAAATATATATATATGAGGAAAAGGAATTCTCCAGACTATTTCTTGGTTTCATGTAATTCAACATGTAAAGATCAAAATAAAGGAAATGTTTAATTATATAATGTGTGCACACCGGAACTGCTAGCAAAATTTATATCAAGTATTTTTTTTCACTTTCAGGTGAAGAGATTTACTGCTGCAGACACTGTTCTCACGTTGAGTTTTCAACAAGAATAAACTATTATCGTCATGCGAGAAAAGAACACGGTTCTATTATCCCTGTCGATGTCTTGAATGAGATGAGACAGTTTTGGGGAAAACTTAATTCATCAAATAAGAAAAAAACATTCAAGTGTTCAGTGTGTGAGTATAGGTGTACAACCAACACAAATCTGGATAATCACATGAGAATTCACACTGGAGAGAAACCCTTCAAGTGTTCAGTGTGTGAGTATAGGTGTACAACAAAGTCATATATGAATGTTCACATGAGAACTCACACTGGAGAGAAACCCTTCAAATGTTCAGTGTGTGAGTATAGGTCTGCAGACAAGTCAACCATGACTGTTCACATGAGAATTCACACTGGAGAGAAACCCTTCAAGTGTTCAGTGTGTGAGTATAGGTGTACACGAAAGTCATATATGAATGTTCACATGAGAACTCACACTGGAGAGAAACCCTTCAAATGTTCAGTGTGTGAGTATAGGTCTGCACACAAGTCAGCCATGACTGTTCACATGAGAACTCACACTGGAGAGAAACCCTTCAAGTGTTCAGTGTGTGAGTATAGGTCTGCGCAAAAGTCAAATCTGAAAAGTCACATGAGAACTCACACTGGAGAGAAACCCTTTAAGTGTTCAGTGTGTGAGTATAGGTGTGCAGATAAGTCAGCTCTGAATAGACACATGAGAACTCACACAAGAGAAAACCTTCAAGGGTTCAGTGTGTGAGTATAGGTTTGCACATATGTCAGATCTGAATAGACACATGAGAATTCACACTGGAGAGAAACCCTTCCAGTGTTCAGTGTGTGAGTATAGGTCTGCACAAAAGTCAAATCTGAAAAGACACATGAGAATTCACACTGGAGAGAAACCCTTCCAGTGTTCAGTTTTTGAGTATAGGTGTGCACGAAAGTCAGATCTGAATAGACACATGAGAATTCACACTGGAGAGAAACCCTTCCAGTGTTCAGTGTGTGAGTATAGGTGTGCACGAAAGTCAGATCTGAATAGACACATGAGAATTCACACTGGAGAGAACCCCTTCAAGTGTTCAGTGTGTGAGTATAGGTGTGCACATAAGTCTGATCTGGATAGACATGATTGAGTGAGTTGGATTTAACGTCGTTTTCAGCATTTTCTTAGTCATATCAGGACCGTGCCTACATGGGCCAGTACATGAGTGTTTGCCAGAACACGAGTGTGTCCATAGTTCCTATTATCCTTGGACACTGATCAGTCCAGCCAGATAACTCACACCGTGGAGAAACGTGTGTACAGGTGTGAACCATCTGGATAGAGAAACCCTTCAAGTGTTCAAAGTGTGGGTACAGGCATTCTGATCACAGTTCATTGAGGAAGCATACACAATCTCGTGGAATAAATGATTTTGAGTGGTCTGTATGCCAGAAGAACTATTGAAATCAAACAGAATTACTCAAACATGAGAAAATACAATTCTGTGTTGAAGACAGATAATGTAGGACATAATAGTGCTACAACTCGGATGTGAATATTGGGAGGAGTAAAAACGGAATATTATATTGTGAACTTGTATATATATTCTCTGAACGAACTCACACTGGAGAGTACAGATGTGCACAACAGATGAATCTGAATATAAAACACAAGAGAACTCGCACTGGAAAGAAATCCTTCAAGTGTTCGGTGTGGTAATGCAGATGTGCATGACAATTTGTGGCAACTGCACACAAAAGAGAAACCCTTCAAATTTTCAGTTTTTGAGTTGAGATTCCAGTTCATTGAGGCATCATACAAAATATAATGCAACAAATAATTTCAAGTGTTTTGTATGCCAGAAGTACTTTTCAAATCGAACAGAATTACTCGTACATGAGAAAATAGGTATTGAAGAATGAATTAGATTCAGTAACTTATGTGCTGGACAGACCTGTACAATATTAGCTTTAAGCAAACATTGCCCATGTATAAAATATGGAGTGAAAATGAAATATTATAGCATGTACATATATCTGCTGCATGAATTAGGTGGTATGTAATGGCATTCCACAATTTCTCTCACCATTGAATCAAACTTTACAGTGTACAGTACGTGTTAGGGATTAGTTTGTTTGTTATTAAAGTCTCATCATTCTCCAATTTAGGAAGGTCATGAAATTACCTTGTGCATATGTATATGTTCAATGGAAGAATATCCAGCGTTTTTCTAATCATGATAAAATAAATGTATGCATCAATTCACAGATATCAACAACACAGCTCTGTCTTGTTCTTTTAATCAAGGTTCATAGAGATACTGGGCAATTTACATGTACTGTCTCATCCATATAGTATATTTGCTTGAACTATAGAATGCCTGCCATATAAAATAAAGCTTAATTCAACCACAGGCCCTGAAAACAAGAGTTGGTATTACGGTGAAGTGTCGAAATATGGGCTCTCTATATATAACCCCATGCTTCATATAAAAATACACCAAGGTCTGAAACGCACTTTGGGTGAAACGATAAAACGCTTTACCCCAAAACAAAATACATCCGCATATGCTACAGTTGTCACTTCATATATTCCCATTGTCAAATTAGTACATGTTTCAAAATAGTTGGCTAACCTATCTTGATCGAAGGCAGAGAATATTTAGCAAGAATCTGTCTTACATTGGCAAAGTAGTGCAGGATAGGCCCTTTGTTGCTACTTGTCGAACGGCAATGTCATGCTCAATGATCTTTTCATCAGCGCAGATATTCCACAGGAAGGAGGGAACCCGCAGGTGAAGCTTTGCAATCAATGGTAGGATCCCTGCAAGGACATATGGCATTGGATCTGCAACCCTAGTGGGACGGGAGAGGATTAACCTTAATGTCTTTTTTTAAAAACGTTCCAGAGAATCAGTTTCCTTGATGTTTGGCGGGGTCACGTCCAAGCCATGTAGCATTACCGGGAATGAAATAAATGTCAAGCCGGTGGCAGGATGTTGTGGGATTAAAGCCGTTACGGCCGTGAAGACCCCGAACCATCAGAGAGTATAGGACTCGCCTTGCTTTGGAGATATTCTCTTCCACATTGATCTTAACGGAGATCAGTGTTTTGTCCCGAATAATACCAAGATGCTTTGAAGTTTCTGGTGTAGGGAGATCCTGATTCCCCATCTCTAACGGTGAATTGCTTCTTGCGTTTGACAGGATAGCACTTTTTATCGAGCCCGTAGCTTTATCTGCGGAAAGCTCGATATAGGTGAAACAATGATGTCCATCTGTCTGTCTATCTGCAGGACCAAGTAAATGTTGAAGTTTTGAACTTAGAAAATTTATCCTCAGGACCAAGTAAATGTTAAAGTTTGATCCTAAGGCCTGCCCGACTGCCGAACCCTCATATTTCAGATGCTTACATCGGGCTACAGCATTTGAACCCTTCCACCACCCTCTGGAAGCATGTGCCCACCCCTGGGATCCCAGGACCAAGTAAATGTTAAAGTTGTGGACTCAGAAAATTCCTGTCCACAGCTTCTCGGCCTCACCTAGGTCTCCTAACTTCAATGCATTGCCCAACTCCATACCCTCATATTTCAATTTCTAATTTTATATCTCTTATATGTGATACTAACCTGTTATTAGGCATAAGATGCGATGTACATTGTATATACAGGCATACATACCAAATCACCTACAGGATATTCCTTTATACTAATAGTTTGGCGACATTATTTTATTTCAGAAGTACAATATCAAAATAACCGGCGGGGGAATCCTGCAGTACCGAATTCTGTTAGTTTTTAATTTCGTGTCGCCTTAAATGAAGGACGCCATTTGCTTAAATCTTGCTATCAAATTCTGGTTGACCCTAAAGCTGTTGCACAACCATATCCGTGTCCACACATTTAACTTACTATATTAATTAAAACTGAGTTTGAATCAGTTTGTGATGTCTCGGTCTTTACCAGTGCACATTATTATGGAGCATTACAGTATGATTGGACACAGTTATTGTATTCTTTTATTTGCATACAGATGTGAGGGTTTACCACAGTGCTGGTGTCTCATATTGCATACTGGAAATGATAGATTTACTCCTATTGCATTGTTATTAGCTTTGTTTGTTCACATATCATCACACAAAGTTACACCATGAACGTGCTCCAAATTGCACACCTATTGTTCCTAACTATACATGTATTCATCAGATCTATGCAATGGGATGTGTAAGCTTACTTTCGAAAAAAATGTAATCTTTATTGGAAGTTATATAATATAGTTCCTCCTTCAATCCAACCTCAACATCACTAATATAGAAATATGTCTTAGTAAATGTATTGTTATATTAAATGATGTGCATTGCCAATGATCTGCAACCTCAAATGATGTGACACCCTGAAGGGCTCGATCTTTTTGCGAAGCTGCGTGTTATGGATTGGATTTTATATATTTCATTGGAGCTGTAGTCCTCGACTAAGAAAAGGAGAGTTTGGAGGTCAAGATCATTATCAGCCATCAAGGCGACATCGTCTGCACAAGTTGGTGAGCAAACAGTTGGTTTGACCAATTTTTGATCCAAGGCTCGAAGTTGTAGATAGAGTTGAATTTTGGGTTCAGAGATGGGGTTGAAAGCTTGGTAGTGTTCATGCCAGCCTTTAAGGATGTCGCCCTCTGGGTAACAGGTATCCTCCACAAAGAGGCTACTGATGGGGACCGATTTGGTTGCTCGTTGGATCTTCACTAATTTGAAGAAAGTTGCCTGGTCATTTTCTCTGGCCTCTATTATTTTCTCCATGTTGGAGTCCCGTATGATATCGACCGCCACTCTGTTCCTGTCGCAGTCGTTTCTTGCTCTGTCGTGGTTCAAAATTTGCAGGGTGATCAGAGTTAGAATGAGATCCTAAATTCTTCCAGTTCTAAAAGGCAGCTTTCTTTTGTTGTACTGCATGGTACATGGAATCATTCCAAACTGAGTCGTCTTGGTGCCTTCATTGGGGAGCGCATTGGTGATGGAATCGCCTCCATTAGTGCCATGCAAATTTTGTTGTACAGGAGATGTAAGTCAAATATGCTGGGCGCACCGTAATATGCATCCAATCGGATATGGCTAGTAGTACTCGATACTGAGCTTGATCAAGTTTGTTCCACCGGAGCATTACACAATAAAATGCGACCGAATCGCTCGATTATCATAGATGCTATTTCTTAGATGGCTCAATATGTGATTGCCATACGCTATCCACGGGTGGCTCTTGTCCGTTTTATATGAGAGGCTAAGTTCCGCCAATTCGGAAATAGCTGAATTTGAGTTTGAGCATGTGTGTGCGATGACTTTATGGCATTACGATAGAGCGTTAAGCCGTTAGGATATAGCGTTATGGCGTTCAGACAAGTGTAAAGCGTAATGACGGGCGTTGGCGTGCCTCAATTTCATAGGATTTCACGTGATCATTTAGACCAATCAGAGCTTCTGAGCTATCTTACTAGGGCGTTTGGGCGCTAAAATAGGTGATTGCAGGGCATTACTGTGTTGCGTCTATAAAAGCAACCCTAATTGCTTCGAGTTCGAAAGCACGTTCACCAGACACTATGATGTGATGTGACACCGGAATATTATACATTATACAATTTTAATGTAAGGTCAGTTTTCCGAATTTTTGACGATGTCCGGGTGTTTTTCACGGGGCGATGTAGGCCCGTAGGGACTAATGGTCCTGTCTTGTAGTCAGAAAAAATTGAGCTGCAGCTCCGTGTCTTGCTAACACAGCAAAAGATAGAGTTCTTACACGACAAGAAAGAGGTCTGAAACTTCCTTCTTTAGAATGTCCAGGTTTCTGTGTTTTTAATGTTCGCGTATAGTTGCAGGTCTGATATGTTTAAGTTACATTTCCATTTATCTAATTTTATGCGTGTTTTCGTTCATTTTCCAGTGGCACTACTTTCGTGCTCAAAATATGTCGTCTGCTAAACCACAGATTTTGAGAGGCGCATGTTGAGTGATTTTGTGGGACTAACTCATTCTCATTAGAAAGCGTGTTTGGGCAGTAATT
Source organism: Hanleya hanleyi (assembly GCA_036873755.1). Classification (NCBI taxonomy): domain Eukaryota; kingdom Metazoa; phylum Mollusca; class Polyplacophora; order Lepidopleurida; family Hanleyidae; genus Hanleya; species Hanleya hanleyi. The sequence goes on from JAVTVY010021862.1 coordinate 37,132, forward strand.
TAGTATTAAATAATACCAGTATAAGTGTAATTCATTGTAGAAAACAATGGGATATTTCACTTTGCCTGTATTCATTTACATTTTCATGAAATATGTGTGTTGAGTTACAGTTTGGAATTTTCGCCATTTAAGCTCACCCCTCAAGATCCTCTGCATTATCTTTTTATAGTAAGTTTCTAAAATCCAGTGGTGGTCAAATCATTTACTTAATAATTTCCCGGTATTCAAAAATGTTTTCTTTCCATTCTACTTCTGAAATATTCATGGAATGTTGTAAGCATTTCCCCCTGATCTACAGGAAGAGCTCTGCATATCACAGTTTTGAAGCTGTAAGGTGACAGGGGAGATAACCATATAGAACTGTAATATACTAGGGAGGAGGCAAATGAAACAATATGATGCCATGAGAGGATGCATCCCAGCATAGCTTCAGTCCATCTAACCATGAGGATTTTACATTGTATCTCAATACTCATTTTTACCCCTCGGCCAATTTTGGCCATGGGGTATTGTCGTCTTGAACGTCCGTCTGTTCGTACGTCAGTACGTGAGCGAGATAGACGGAAAACGGTTCCACTGAAGAATTCCAAATTTGGTATGCTTATTTACCTAGTCAAGGACCAGAAGCCTATTGAATTGGGACCTGATTGGGTGGAAACCTTGGCGGCCATCTTTAATTTTATGCAAAATGGATCTTGATCCATATCTCGGAAACCATTCAACTGTTCAATACGAAAGTTAGTATACATCATCGATACATCAAGCAACTTTCGATGAATTACCAAACCGGCTTTTCTAATTAGCGGGAAATCCTGGAGGCCATCTTTAATTTATGCAAAAACTTTAATGATATATATCTCTGATATCATTTAAGTGTTCTATACCAAACTTGGTATACAGCATCGATGTATCAAGAGACTTGCAATGAATAACCACATCAGTTCCTCTGAGTGGAGAGAAGGATGGGCGGCCATCTTTAATTTATGCAAAATCATTAATGATCTCGTTCTCTGATACCGTTCAAGTGCTCGATGTAAAATTTGGTATACGTCATCGATGCATACTTACGACAAATGACAGTTCTGGTTTCTCTGATTGGGCGGAAACCTTGGTGGCCATCTTTAATTTATGCAAAATCTTTAATGATGTATATCTCTGATACCATTTCAGTGTTCTATACGAAACTTGGTATACAAGATCAATGTATCAAGAGACTTTCAATTAATAACCACATCAGTTCCTCTGAGTGGCGGGAAGGATGAGCGGCCATCTTTAATTTATGCTAAATCATTAATGATCTCTATCTCTGATACCGTTTAAATGCTCGATGTAAAATTTGGTATACATCATTGATGCATCAAGAAACTTATGTAATGAAAACCGGTTTCTCTGATTGGACGGAAACCTTGGGGGTCATTCCTAATTGCAAAATTTTTGATAATCTGTATATTTGTGACTTGACTGCTTGGTGTTCCTGACATCTTGGTTCAAATTGAATACATTATGAATGTACCCAGAGACGAGGGGTTTTCAGATGCGCAGCTTCGTATTGTTATTTACTGCTGAAGGATATGCTTTCGATTATCTGAAAAAAGTGAAATTTTTACAAATATTGGTAACATGCAGTGAAGACATTATTTTATCATTTCATCAGGTTGGTTTCATAATAAATGTCTGTCCCAGCGTTTTTTTTTAAATATATATATGTGTACAATTACACTAATGCACTAGAGATCCTTGTTGAGAGGAATGTGTGAGACTACAAGTATATGTATGGCTCTTCGCCATGAGATGGAACATCAAAGAGTTAGTGAAATTATTCCAACAGCCTATTTTACATTTAAATAGCCCCGTTTCAGTGCCTAAGGCTCTAGTTTAGTCTTAGTTTCGCATTCACCCACCAGTCAGATGATCGGAAATGACCTCTCCAAGGTGCGATGGCAACTCAAGGTCAACGGTCATTTTCGCTTCATTCATCCAACCCAATTTCCCAATCACGAATGCTAGGAGATTTCACATTTCTATACTACTGATGGATAATTAATAATGGACGTGGTGACAATCAGAAGAAAAGTCATCTTTCCGAATGTACCTCCATCTTTAGAAATTTTCAATTGAGTATGGGCAGGTCTGATTAGTAGGCATAACATATAACAATTCTTACTTTGGAATGAACTTTCCAAAATACAGTAAAAAGTCCGTGTCGGGAAGCTAATTACATAGCGCATTTGAAGTGCACCCTGTAGAGCCTCCAGAACCATACGGGGCTGGAGAACCCTGTGTTGGGATAAACAAGTTTCTTTGTTTTGTGCTCCATGTTTCGTGGAAAAAACCCACCGGTATGTTTGATTCAAGTTTGACTGGTCAGATCCTTCATTTTATTACACAGTTTTTTTAATAATGTGTGATAGAATATGATGTTCACAAAAAAAACAAATTTGGGCCAGTGACAACTACAACAGCCTAAATATGATGTGGGAAGTTAGAGTGTCAGTTCAGACTGGCAAGGTTCTCCGTCTACTCCGGCTTTATATATGCGGTGGGGGCAACTGTACTCGGATGAGAAGTTGGCAGTATGGCGTTGTTAACTCGGCATAAGGATTGGTTCCGGCGGGTATTATCCAACGGGGGCTATAATCTGTATAATTTTTTTTCGCTATCGTTCGTGCATTAAATAAGGTCATGTCAGCTTTAAGGCAAGGGTACTCTGGAATTTGATGCATATCATGTGATGTGATTAATTTCTCATCTCTCATATCCCTATCATAACTTCCAAATTGGACAAAGACAGCCCACACAATTTACGTCGGCAGTCAGCAGTTCCTGAGGTAAATGCCTCAGCAATATTTAACATTGTGTTAAATAGGAATTATTTTAATATGACATCAATTTTGCCGAGGTGACTTTCTGAATTGTGTGGGCTGCAAAGAGCAAACTCGTTCCTGCTCCTACAAATACCGCTTCAGGCCCTTATGTACTCCCCTCCCCCCCCCCCTTTGACCTCATTTCCAAACCTGCCTACACCACTTGATACAACAATGATGGCTTATGTACAGTATTATGACAATTGCAACAATACAAACAACATACAGTCCAGGTAGGTTCATTTGTATTGTTAACCTTTGTCTATAACAACATTCAGGATATAAAAATGTTGTTTATCAACTATTTTTTACGGGCGTATTTTGGGTTCAATTGAACTCTTGTTTTTCTATGGGTCATGGGGAATGCGTGAAATGAATTGTTGTGAGTGGTGGTGAGATTGATCAGTCCATTTACATGGTTGGTCATTATTTAATCAAATGTTATTTCTGAGATTTACCTGTCCGTGAGGAAACTAAAGGGTGAAAGTATATCTTCAAGTAATCCCATCGTAAATATTTATTTCTTTGATGAACTTCCGTCATATTTCGATGAAAATCGTTCATTCAAATTCATTTTCGCATGAAAAACACAAGTTCTGTCTAATCATCCTCATGTTTTGATTGATCAATGCTTGATTTGAAAAGGGGACCTAATGCAAACAGTACAGCGATGTAGGGGGAGAGGCTAGTGACAAACAGCAGGTTCATGTACATTCCCCTGTACCCTTACGCAATAACGCATTCAACCAACACATATATTTGGAATTGTCATGCGGTGCTAGCGGAGACTCAAAGAAAGAGTTTAAAAGGGAGTGACAGGGGCACATTCAACCTATTCTCAATAAAATCTTTTATATATCCACCTTTAGCGTTTTCTCGTTCCACCTGACGTGAAAATCGTTCAGTGAAAATATCTGTTTGTCGGATATGACAAAGGCTTATTGATCGAAGATTTTAACAAATCTCCGAAAAATATTCTAAGACATTTCAGATATCTCATAATTAAATATCTCTCAGTGTTATAAACGGGACATAGATCCGATCCCGTTCGCCCTGTTATCAGCCATAGTAAGTGCCTGTCCTCAATTTTTGATGAGCACAGTCATATAACCATAAAAAATCACAAGGTCGGAGTGCTTAATATACAGAAAATTAACTGAACCCAAAATAATTCAGCATTAGCAAGTACATTGTAAACCCATAGCAAAATATCTCTGATCCAATCATGTTCGGTTACCGCATTTGCTTAATAACTCACCCTTTACTTAGGTTTTTCTTCCTGATAGATTCAGTCGACAAGCTCTTATTAGCCTCAATTATGTTCTAATTCATTGCACTCAAGCTTCTGAGATTTTCCTGTCAGTGAGAAAACTACATCATGTACATGTAAAGGGCGAAAGTGTATCTTCAAGTAATCCCATCGTAAATATTTATTTCTTTCATGAACTTCCGTGATCTTTCGGTGAAAATCGTTCATCCAAATTCATTTTCACGCGAAAAAGACAAGTTCTATCTGACCTGTCCGTGAACATGCACAGTTGCATACTTTGCATAGTCTGAGTCACATGAAAAATCGGACTACACATTGTACCATTAAAATACGGAATGGAACGCTAGGATTATAATAATGTTATTTATTTATCTCTGAAATAGTGGATCTGGAGAATGCTTTTTATCAATAAATCGGTTGCATGAATAGAATCTGAAACAATTGCAGTGTTGAAAACTGGGCCCTTGCTGCTTTATTCTCTGGTAACATTGAAGGGGGCCTCATTGATTTCCTGACTTTTGGGAATTTGCCACTTAACCTGATTTACAATAAGTCAATCAGGCCATTCTAAAAAAATGTGTTTACTGTAACGGAATTTGAAAAAGGTAGGTAGGTAGGGATTTTTTTTTTTGCCGTTTCCCCCCCCCCACGAGAATGTTTTCAGTAACTTGCGACAGATGTGTTCAGCCAGTTTGTGCTGCATGTACAGGTCCCGTTCAAAGTTTTTATGCATCATAATTTCACATGCTTTCTGGCTTCTAGACAGTTGCCATTAATATTCATTCAATTGCATGTTCGGAACAATTGAATGGTCCAAGAATATAGATTGTTAATGACGAAACTGTTGACCACATGCCTTGATACAAATCAAACTGGTGCTATCAGATAGATCAGACCATCAGATGCCATCAGATTGTAAAATCACAGCGTCTTGATTGCCGATGTTGGGCCCACGTCTGGCTAACGTGGCAGATGAAGCCTGTGCGAATGTGGGTTCCTCCATATTTCACCCGCATGGGTCCGGCGTGGGTTTGCCTATTCCTACACAGCCCAAATCAGAATGTGGGCTTCCCAATACTCAACCCACTTGGGGCCAGTGTAGGGTTGCCCATGGCCTCAAAGCTCGCGATATGCCTACCTTTGCCCACGTGGGCCCAATGAGGACTGACCTATCCAGCAGTAATCCCACTTGGGACTGGACTATCCAGCAGTAATCCCACATGGGACTGGTCTATCTAGCTGTAATAACATACAGGACTGGCCCATCCAGCAGTAATCCTACACAGGACTGGCCTATCCAGCAGTAATCTCACATGGGACTGTCCTATGCAGCAGTAACCCCACGGCACAGACCCATCCATCCTACACGGGATTGACCTATCTGGCAGTAATCCCACATGGGACTGATGTTATTGTCTGTACCAGATAATCTATTCCAGACATTATTGTCTGTACCACATCATCTATTTCAGACGTGAATGTTTTCAGTAACTTGCGACAGATGTGTTCAGCCAGTTTGTGCTGCATGTACAGGTCCCGTTCAAAGTTTTTATGCATCGGGCAATTCCACGGTAACTCATGTTACACTTTAGCCATAACCTTCATGTTTACCCTGGGATTTTAATACTATGATTTGCATCCAGATCCTTCCTATTTTTCAAGGTAGTAATGTTAACTGCTAGCTTTGTTTTCCACACAAACACAGCAGTGTGTTATCAATAATATTGAATTAATCTTATTGCAAAGTTCGGTAACTCATGTTACAGTAAACGGACATGCCCTCGGAGGGTACAGTGTTGCTCCGAAAAACCTCTGAATACTAATCAATTAATCTGAGAATTAAAAGTCTTTTCTTTTAGTACACCTTCTGGACTGTGTATTGTCCCTGTTCTAAACAACTGATGCAACACCGTTTTATTTCCACCGAGCTAAACATGTGGTAACTCATGTTACAGTAACTCATGTTACGGTTTGTCCAAATGAAAGAAGGAACAATTAAGTCTCCTGGAACATGTTTCTCTCGTGTCAAAAAAGTGTCTCAAACAACATGAAGAATGTAATTAAATAACATGTATAAAATTTGAAATTCATCAACATGATTAGTGGTCAATTCAGTGTGAAATTCAAGAAATTTAAGTATTATCTGATTATAAACGTTATCAAACTTCTCTGTGGACTGATTAGTGGCCATGGTTATTAGCTACATCAGGTTGAATCAAGTCTCAGGATAATCTGCTCTCTGTAGTGGAATATCTCGTCCTGCAGAAATGGCCATTTCCAATGATTCTGAGCAGTCTCTATCACCAAAACTATTTTAATATTCTCCATGCCAAGAGCGGTAACCACACTGAGGAAACGGTCTCTGCCATACTCATAGACATACCAGTACCCTAATTGGAGAATCAACAGGATTAGCAGTGATTTGGTGTTCTACAGGAGCATTAGCATTAGCCCTTGACTGGATGAATGAGACCGTTGGTCCATCCATAATAAGATCATTTTTTTTTGTGCACATTTCAATGGTTTTATTTGGGTGAAGACCCAGTTTATAATTTTTCTTATCCGGACCATATCTGACTTACTATTTGATGAACATCTTCAAACCTTGCACGGAAGATGCTTAGAACCATACAGCTGTGCACTGTCAGATTTCCTTTCTGCGTTTCAATGATTTTTCACAGAGTTATGGCCCTTTATTTTGTTAGTAATTTCTCATCCAGACCATATCTCGCTTACCATACCTTATAGATGTGCACTGGTGGCTTTTTATGCGTTTCGATGAATTTCCAAAGAGTTATGGCCCTTTATCCGATCAATCAATAATTTCTTGTGGAGACCAGATCTGGGTTACTAGTTGATGAACAACTTCGAACCTTACATGAAAGATGCTTGTAGTACTGTACAGATGTGCACTGTCAGGTTTTACACAGATCAATGTTTATTCAGGAGTTGTGCGTAATTGCAAGTAGAGGCACCTAGAATGTTCAGAGTTATCTCCCATTATGATGGTAACTCATGTTACAGGACCCCATTTGGTAACTCATGTTACAAAGTAACTCATGTTACGAAGTTCAGCAGCTTCATAAATTATGATGCATGATGAAATATTAATTCCACTGTTATAATTTCTTTCAGTGTGTATCAAAGGCAGAGAATTTTAACTGAGCAGCCAACAACTTCAATAAGATTTTAACAAATCTCCGAAAAATATTCTAAGACATTTCAGATATCTCATAATTAAATATCACAGATCCGATCCCGTTCGCCCTGTTATCAGCCATAGTAAGTGCCTGTCCTCGATTTTTGATGAGCACAGTCATATAACCATAAAAAATCAAAAGGTCGGAGTGCTTAATATACAGAAAATTAACTGAACCCAAAATAATTCCGCATTAGCAAGTACATTGTAAACCCATAGCAAAATATCTCTGATCCAATCATGTTCGGTTACCGCATTTGCTTAATAACTCACCCTTTACTTAGGTTTTTCTTCCTGATAGGTTCAGTCGACAAGCTCTTATTAGCCTCAATTATGTTCTAATTCATTGCACTCAAGCTTCTGAGATTTTCCTGTCAGTGAGAAAACTACATCATGTACATGTAAAGGGCGAAAGTGTATCTTCAAGTAATCCCATCGTAAATATTTATTTCTTTCATGAACTTCCGTGATCTTTCGGTGAAAATCGTTCATCCAAATTCATTTTCACGCGAAAAAGACAAGTTCTATCTGACCTGTCCGTGAACATGCACAGTTGCATACTTTGCATAGTCTGAGTCACATGAAAAATCGGACTACACATTGTACCATAGACTCGTACCCAGCTCCAATTCGCTATCGCTCTATGGAGACTAGTTACCGGCAGGCATTTTAAATCAGCACTGCACAGTGATTGGCCCATGGTATTCTCCACCCACAATGCCCCTCCATGCTTGTTTGGACGTCGGCAAAATGGTACATCTTCAGAAAATTTATGACCTAGGCCTATCACAAAGTTAATTCACAAGATCATTATTGTTTAGCATCATCAGATAAACAAGACTAGTACGATCAGACAACATGAAGGCGAAAATACTGTATAATTGACGTAATTCGTTGTTTTCCGCGTTTCAATGGTTGATCTTCAATGCAGAATCTAGGTCAACTAAATTTATATAATGTCTGCTGCTTCAAACGAGTAGGGCTACAAGTACGTTCAGTTTTATTTTTTTAACAACAAACTTGCATAATGTTAGCAACAAAAGTACATATCATAGGGCATATGAACAGTACTATGCAGGCGCCGCGGAGCATATTCAAAAGTGGGGGGGCTGACCCCTATCTCGACCATAAAGTAGGGGGGCTGAAGTCGCCCCAAGATAGGGCTTATAACATTACAGCTCCGAAAAGTGGGGGGGCTGAAGCCCCCCCAGCCCCCCCGGCTCCGCGGCCCCTGCTATGTATTGAATGAAGAACAGAAATGCTGCAAATCCCCTGACCTGATCATGTACATGTCACGCTAAGAACCTTGGAATAGGTCATAAATTTTCCGAAGATGTACCGTCTTGCTGGACGTCGTGGTAGTCGTAGAAGCGAGGGCTTTATTTAGGAAACCTACCATAATCGCTCATCGCTGATCAAATCTTACAAAGGATCTATATAATACTTGGTGGATTGGTGGCCGTAGCGCTCAAGGCCCTTTATCGCACCATAGACGAGTACTGGTCACTTGATACACACGAACAACAACAACAACACATATTGACATTGGTCTATTTACCGGTCTAGATTTAGACCGGTAATTCAGCCAATCAGAGAATACAAAATGCCTGCCGCTAACTAGACCCCAACGGTGCGTGTGAGTTGAGGGCTAGGTACGAGTCTAATTGTACCATTAAAATACGGAATGGAACGCTAGGATTATAATAATGTTATTTATTTATCTCTGAAATAGTGGATCTGGAGAATGCTTTTTATCAATAAATCGGTTGCATGAATAGAATCTGAAACAATTGCAGTGTTGAAAACTGGACCCTTGCTGCTTTATTCTCTGGTAACATTGAAGGGGGCCTCATTGATTTCCTGACTTTTGGGAATTTGCCACTTAACCTGATTTACAATAAGTCAATCAGGCCATTCTAAAAAAATGTGTTTACTGTAACGGAATTTGAAAAAGGTAGGTAGGTAGGGATTTTTTTTTTTGCCGTTTCCCCCCCCCCCCCCACGAGAATGTTTTCAGTAACTTGCGACAGATGTGTTCAGCCAGTTTGTGCTGCATGTACAGGTCCCGTTCAAAGTTTTTATGCATCATAATTTCACATGCTTTCTGGCTTCTAGACAGTTGCCATTAATATTCATTCAATTGCATGTTCGGAACAATTGAATGGTCCAAGAATATAGATTGTTAATGACGAAACTGTTGACCACATGCCTTGATACAAATCAAACTGGTGCTATCAGATAGATCAGACCATCAGATGCCATCAGATTGTAAAATCACAGCGTCTTGATTGCCGATGTTGGGCCCACGTCTGGCTAACGTGGCAGATGAAGCCTGTGCGAATGTGGGTTCCTCCATATTTCACCCGCATGGGTCCGGCGTGGGTTTGCCTATTCCTACACAGCCCAAATCAGAATGTGGGCTTCCCAATACTCAACCCACTTGGGGCCAGTGTAGGGTTGCCCATGGCCTCAAAGCTCGCGATATGCCCACCTTTGCCCACGTGGGCCCAATGAGGACTGACCTATCCAGCAGTAATCCCACTTGGGACTGGACTATCCAGCAGTAATCCCACATGGGACTGGTCTATCTAGCTGTAATAACATACAGGACTGGCCCATCCAGCAGTAATCCTACACAGGACTGGCCTATCCAGCAGTAATCTCACATGGGACTGACCTATCCAGCAGTAATCTCACACTGGACTGTCCTATGCAGCAGTAACCCCACGGCACAGACCCATCCATCCTACACGGGATTGACGTATCTGGCAGTAATCCCACATGGGACTGATGTTATTGTCTGTACCAGATAATCTATTCCAGACATTATTGTCTGTACCACATCATCTATTTCAGACGTGAATGTTTTCAGTAACTTGCGACAGATGTGTTCAGCCAGTTTGTGCTGCATGTACAGGTCCCGTTCAAAGTTTTTATGCATCGGGCAATTCCACGGTAACTCATGTTACACTTTAGCCATAACCTTCATGTTTACCCTGGGATTTTAATACTATGATTTGCATCCAGATCCTTCCTATTTTTCAAGGTAGTAATGTTAACTGGTAGCTTTGTTTTCCACACAAACAGAGCAGTGTGTTATCAATAATATTGAATTAATCTTATTGCAAAGTTCGGTAACTCATGTTACAGTAAACGGACATGCCCTCGGAGGGTACAGTGTTTCTCCGAAAAACCTCTGAATACTAATCAATTAATCTGAGAATTAAAAGTCTTTTCTTTTAGTACACTGTCTGGACTGTGTATTGTCCCTGTTCTAAACAACTGATGCAACACCGTTTTATTTCCACTGAGCTAAACATGTGGTAACTCCTGTTACAGTAACTCATGTTACGGTTTGTCCAAATGAAAGAAGGAACAATTAAGTCTCCTGGAACATGTTTCTCTCGTGTCAAAAAAGTGTCTCAAACAACATGAAGAATGTAATTAAATAACATGTATAAAATTTGAAATTCATCAACGTGATTAGTGGTCAATTCAGTGTGAAATTCAAGAAATTTAAGTATTATCTGATTATAAACGTCATCAAACTTCTCTGTGGACTGATTAGTGGCCATGGTTATTTGCTACATCAGGTTGAATCAAGTCTCAGGATAATCTGCTCTCTGTAGTAGAATATCTCGTCCTGCAGAAATGGCCATTTCCAATGATTCTGAGCAGTCTCTATCACCAAAACTATTTTAATATTCTCCATGCCAAAAGCGGTAACCACACTGAGGAAACGGTCTCTGCCATGCTCATAGACATACCAGTACCCTAATTGGAGAATCAACAGGATTAGCAGTGATTTGGTGTTCTACAGGAGCATTAGCATTAGCCCTTGACTGGATGAATGAGACCGTTGGTCCATCCATAATAAGATCATTTTTTTTTGTGCACATTTCAATGGTTTTATTTGGGTGAAGACCCAGTTGATAATTTTTCTTATCCGGACCATATCTGACTTACTATTTGATGAACATCTTCAAACCTTGCACGGAAGATGCTTAGAACCATACAGCTGTGCACTGTCAGATTTCCTTTCTGCGTTTCAATGATTTTTCACAGAGTTATGGCCCTTTATTTTGTTAGTAATTTCTCATCCAGACCATATCTCGCTTACCATACCTTATAGATGTGCACTGGTGGCTTTTTATGCGTTTCGATGAATTTCCAAAGAGTTATGGCCCTTTATCCGATCAATCAATAATTTCTTGTGGAGACCAGATCTGGGTTACTAGTTTGAACTTCGAACCTTACATGAAAGATGCTTGTAGTACTGTACAGATGTGCACTGTCAGGTTTTACACAGATCAATGTTTATTCAGGAGTTGTGCGTAATTGCAAGCAGAGGCACCTAGATTGTTCAGAGTTATCTCCCATTATGATGGTAACTCATGTTACAGGACCCCATTTGGTAACTCATGTTACAAAGTAACTCATGTTACGAAGTTCAGCAGCTTCATAAATTATGATGCATGATGAAATATTAATTCCACTGTTATAATTTCTTTCAGTGTGTATCAAAGGCAGAGAATTTTAACTGAGCAGCCAACAACTTCAATAATTTTCTTTGAAAACTAAAAACTGTCACTTTTCGGTAACTCATGTTACAATAACTCGACACCAAATCTTGTCTCATCCATTTCTGCTAGCATTGCAGATATGCTCTTTCAACCACCAGTTTTAGAAAGACACTTCTTCCATAAAAAGTATAGAATCACTTTGGTTTAGCTGGCTATAACCAGATGAATCCTAAATCAACAGTGAAATATCAGTAATTTGTACATTTAAAGGGTTGAAAAATTTGGTAGTCATTAAAATTGCCTAATTTATTAAATCAAGCAGTAAATGAGTATATCAGCACTAAATTGTCAACCTTGAGGGACCTAGCCATAATGCTAAATGCATCATTTTGCCCACAGCTGATATTTATTTTTGCAAGTTTTGTCCACGATATCGTGGAATTGCCATAATTTCACATGCTTTCTGGCTTCTAGACATTTGCCATTAATATTCATTCAATTGCATGTTCGGAACAGTTGAATGGTCCAAGAGTATAGATTGTTAATGACGAAACTGTTGACCACATGCCTTGATACAAATCAAACTGGTGCTATCAGATACATCAGACCATCAGATTGTAAAATCACAGGTGGAAAAAATTAGCAAAATTCTACAGCTGAGAAAACACCGATTTATCGTTCACACTTTTAACACTTCATGATCTCTGACGTGTTGGAATGACTGACGTTTGATGGGCCATACTGTTTTTATGTAGATGGCGCTGCGACAAAAATGCCGGTGTCATTCGGGCTCTATCCCATAAGGTAAAGCATTAAACAACAACAACGGCAGCATTAGCAGCGTTTCTTCTACTGCTATCGGGTGATGTGGTCTGGTATTCCTGCCTCAGAAAGAGAGCTCATGAAATCATATGCAAAATGTCACATGATGTGGCACGCTCACGGTCAATGGGGCCCCACACGGGCCGGACAAACAAGCCCAATATGGTTTGCCAACGTTGGGCCCTTGCTGGTAACCAGAGATATATTTAATTTTATGCCATGCAAGCTGGGTTTATATTGATTGATTTTTTTCCACGTAACTCTTAACGTCCGAGTTAAGAGAAAAATCCTCTCAGTATATAGATCATCGGAATCATTCGTTTACATCGAACGTTCAGTGTAATATCCAATGTTTAATGATTTTAACCCAAGCCGCATTGATATTGACTGCGAAGATTAACTCTCATGTGATTCTTAATTCAGTGCTTTCTTTTTTTGAGGAATAAATTTAAAAAATTAAAATTCTGTCGACCGGACAGAGTCGGACATGTTTTGACATATATTTCCGATATTGCTCATTAATCTCAAACGTAATTATGCATGCAGATAAATTTTTAAATTACAATTACCAAAGTAAAATAAATTAATAGGTTAATTCAAGGTAGATAACTCTTGGTGTGGGGATGCCCACGACGGCCTAGTGTGGTTAGGGTTAGGTTAATGTGGGGATGCCCACGTCGGCCCGATGTTGTCAATCCATCGCTTGGGTGTTCCCTCGTTGGCTCCACATGACTCGCCAAACATTGGCCCATCGCCAAAAAGCCGGCGTCGGCCCACATTTCCCCACACACTTCCCGACGTGGGCCCCACATGGAGAATATCACACAATGCCCTCATTGCCCTCACTTGGCCACCATCTCCTGATGCGGGAAGTGATCAAAGATGCAGACAAATAAAGGGGAAATCATTCATACCCATTGGGAGAATGCTGGGTTTCCGACGTTGAGCCAGTGTCTTGATTGCCGATGTTGGGCCCACGTCTGGCTAACGTGGCAGATGAAGCCTGTGCGAATGTGGGTTCCTCCATATTTCACCCGCATGGGTCCGGCGTGGGTTTGCCTATTCCTACACAGCCCAAATCAGAATGTGGGCTTCCCAATACTCAACCCACTCGGGGCCAGTGTAGGGTTGCCCATGCCCTCAAAGCTCGCGACATGCCCACCTTTGCCCACGTGGGCCCAATGAGTACTTGCTGACTGGGAGTAATCCCAGACGGGACTGACCTATCCAGGAGTAATCCCACTTGGGACTGGACTATCCAGCAGTAATCCCACATGGGACTGGTCTATCCAGCTGTAATAACATACGGGACTGGCCCATCCAGCAGTAATCTCACATGGGACTGACCTATCCAGCAGTAATCTCACACTGGACTGTCCTATGCAGCAGTAACCCCACAGCACAGACCCAGTAATCCCACATGGGACTGATGTTATTGTCTGTACCAGATAATCTATTCCAGACATTATTGTCTGTACCACATCATCTATTTCAGACGTTATTGTTTGCTCTACATGTATGCTTTCAATACTGCTGCAGCTTCGGTGGGTGACCCCGCAAGGTGAGATGTTGGGGTTCTTAGAACGCTTGTTGGTAAAGTACTGTTAATCTAATCCTGATTCTCTCTTGTCTATTCAAGTCCTAATTATGCCCCCCCTCTAACTAGAGGGGGCATATAGCGATCGCTTTGTCTGTCCGTCCGTCTGGACAGGATTGAAACTTGCATGGAATATGCCCAGTGCCTCGTAGTTGTGCAGCATAGAGTTTTTTCCGAGTTGCGGTATAATTTTCAAGAGTTATGGCCCTTTTTCTGAAATCTCTGTGAATTGGACTTGTCCGGGCTGGATCTTGGTCAATATTGTATGGACAAGTATGAACTTTGCACGATATGTGGTCAGTGCCCCACAGTTGTGCAGCGTGAAGTTTTTCCATGTTTCGCATATATTTTCAAGAGTTATGGCCCTTTTTTCTTCAAATCTTTGTGAATTGGGACTTGTAGGGCTGGATCTCTGTTAATATTGTATAGACAAGTATGAGATTTGCATGATAGTACGTGAAAGAAATGAGCTCAATAAAAATCGACCCGATCTTGTCCCGATCTTTTCACCGTGTTAACATCATGCTGTCTCGATTTTGACCCGGTCTTGTCCCGGTTGAAAAATCGGGACAACATTGTGACAGCATCATGACGTCCCGATCATGTCCCGATCTTGTCCCGATCTTGTCACCATGTTGGTCCGATGTTGTCCCGATTATTTGTCCCGATGTTCTCACCCGCTGATTCTCTTCCCATTCCTACAAAGTAACTTGGAAACCCTGGCACTAACATGTTGTACAATTGAGGTTATTTTTCTGATCCGTAAAGCTGATATGCTGGGGCCAAACGGCCTGTGGCACTGTCAGAGTAACGTTCACACCCACGTGTCGAGTCTCCGGCGCGTCAAAAAGTACATCTGCATGGTGCATGTTTGGATATAGTGATCAAACATATTTTCATTTGTATTTCATTTCTTGTCAGCTATCGACACAATTCGGTTATATTTCGTTCAAACTCAGTTCATCCTTTTGCGTTCATTCCGGTTCGTTCTCATACATGTAAATGTAAACGATCGTCGGTCACCTTCACGGAGAACAGTAGTTGAAAATGGCAATTTGTCACGGATTTCCAACTTCCAAGAAAATAACGAAGATCGATCTTCATTATCCCCAGATTCACCGAGATATATGTTTCTTCTTTCTATTACAATCAACTTTATATTAGATCTAAAAACATAATTGTATATGCTCTGGAATGAAATCTTTCGCGACGTCTGCACGAAAAGAGTGCTTTCTTCGAGGTCCGCGCGCTGATAAACAACAAGGTCAACAGGGGACGGTCAACAGCAGGGAACTATTCGGTCTTCAATTTCACATTCCGGTTTTCTCATGCAAAAATTGAATGCTGTATGCAAGAATTTCTTCCTTTCACTTTAGATCTGTATTATATTTGCGTTCCACAATATGATCTGTTATGAACTGTTTATAAGATTCGGCAATATGAGAAAAGAAAAATTTATTCAAAATTGTTTAATAATATTTTTTTATCAGAATATTTATCTTATATATTCTTCTGTGCTATCGGTAAAATTATCTTGCATTCTTCTCGTTTGTTATCACATAGTCTAGACAAATTTTTAGTATTATGTAAATATTTAGGAAGAATAGGCTAATAATTTTTTCATCAATATTAAGAACGTTGAACGCGTCCGATTTTGAACTGAATGGATTTCATTTTCTGACTCCTCCATGATATTATTGACGAACTCCGAGTTAGAAAATGAACTTACCTGCATTCGTTTTATGAAGTGAACACATAAAATGAACGTTTGTTTGACAAAAACGAATTCTGTGTTCATTTGGAAAGAAAATGAACGCTGCATTCATTTGGTAAGAAAACGAAAGCTGTTAAAAAATATACAACCGCATGCCCCTCGTCTTTGAACGTTCGCACTTTTACAAATCATAAGTTGACAATATATTATTATGCTTATTATTGAAAGCGAATAAAAGGTAAAAGGGTAAACGTCCGCTTATTTTCGCTCCATTTAGGAAAAAAACGTTTATTTTGCGGTTACTGATCGTTGTGTGGCTTTCACGCGAAATATGTGACCGACACTGATCAGCGCCGCGCTTGTCTGTCCCCACTCAATTGTTCAATCCAGTTGACAAAAAAGGCACAGATCGTTTTCCAACTATATGTATATTTTATTCTTCATTCGAATTGCATCTGTGGCAGTGTAAATCTGCAAGTTTTAGTCGATTGTTGTGCATGAGAAGTGTTGACGAAAACTAAAATCGAGAGCACCTGTCGGGAACGTTCTTCATGTCTTCATTTTTCCAGAATTTACTCAATTACATAAGTATGAAATTTCTGCCATAATGTCAGCATTGGTGATGAATATATTGAAGAATGTTCTATTGCGATCAAGTTCCCATATGCGGCAAACAATCTATTATCCTCCCAAATGGAAATGAATGATATGGGACGATTACCCTTGGAATGAGTATCTTTCTTATTCAATAAGCCCAATATTATAAGAAATTAAAAAGTTGTTTTGATATTTATTATATCTTACCATAGAGACTGCAGTAGTGAGCTACGATTTACAACCCTGTATGCATTATTAGCAAAATGATTTCAACTATTTTTTTATAGACGGTATAGATATTCGTCCGTATACGGTACGCGACTTCTTTTGTTGATGAGATAAAGTGAAAGAGCTGTACCAGTACTACAAAAGGAGACGTCTAAATTGTTCCACGAATATTTTTTTATTTTTCATCTGAAATACTTGCTTACTCAATTTTACAAATGATTGCTATAGTTAAACGACATTTGTATTACTTCATACAAAACGTTACACGCGGAGCGAAAAAGGTAAAATTTGCTTCTGTTTCTCAGCTTAAAGTCTAGTTCAAGTTTATGATATTTACGACAACGTGTGTTCATTTACTGTATTGTTATGTGATGTATACAAGAATTGTGTACAAAGATATGAATATTACAATTACGGTCAATATGTATTGCCTTGGAGATGACAACAGCTATATCCCTCCTAAACTGAAATCGGAGTTTACGAGTCGCGTTTTATATGTTGTCGGGGCAGATTAATAGGAAAATAAATATTTTCAATTGAATTAATTTGTATATAACGTTTTGTAAATGCTATAGGCCTATATTCCGTACGGATATTGGACCACGCCGAACATTTGATGAATTCCAGTGTTCGAATCGACGTGGTTAGTAGTAGCTAACTACCGGCAGGAGTCATATTGACCTACTTTTTTGTTCCTCCCTGGGGCGTATTTGGGGCGGAACTTTTCGGGGGATTCCCCAGTGGGGGTTTCCCAATGACGATCACGTGATCAAGGCATGTCTAGACTTGTTCTGGGTTGTACAGTTCTGCCATACGGAGGATGGGTACTAGTATTTCAAATAAATTAATTAATTAATTAATTAATTAATTTTAATTAATTACTTGTAAAATGGCGGTGTTTTTACACGGCGCAAGGGAGCAAACGAGGCGGTGGGGACGTCACGGGGAGAAAAAACCCTCACATTACCTCAAAAAAACCTCTAAGCCATATAATAATAATAAACATAATCTATAGGTGTTGTACCATGTTAATAGGATCAGTCTAGCATCTGTACCACCCTAGGGTCGAGTGTTTATTGTCTCGTGTATCTCCGCAAGAAAACAACAAACAAAATGGCGGCTCCAGGATGGTGTGGGGATGCCCTTTCCATATCACGGCGTCGACAGTAGCGCCATCTACACACACTGACGCAAGGGAGACAACTCGTGTGGACCAACCGTGTGGAAATAGCCGTGTTGGAGCTAGGGGAGCCCCTAGTGGACCGATGGGGTCGAGTGAGGTATCAAAGTGAAGCTTAGGTGAGGGGGCATCTAATGGGCTGGGTGTGGGATTGAAATATCGGCATTGTGCGCATGCGCGGTGGCCGAAGGGTATGGAAATAGCCGTTTTGGAGCTAGGGGAGCCCCTAATGGTCGAATGGGGTCGAGGGAGGTATCAAAGTGAAGCCTAGGTGAAGGGGTATTTGCTGGCTGGGTGGGTGCATGTAAAATTTTTCCTGAAAAAAAAAAATACGGAACACGGACTTTATCGAAAAACCTGGGAAAATGCCTATATGGGGTATGAGGGGTATATTCGGGAGTTCGCGTCGACACTTGCGCCTCCCAGCGGCAGTATCGGAACTAGCGACTGTTGACTTCCGGTTTCAGCGCGTCATTAGCAACGTGTGAAACGGTGAAAACAATGCTTGCGAATTCCGCAGCAGCGGGGCCTTCTTTGTCCAATTTACAGGTTTGTATGCATGTATAACCAAATAGGTATCCTTCTGATTAAAATACAAACAAACCATTTAATTATTTACCGTTTTGATGACTTCAGACCGTAGGCATTTTAATGTAAGCTTACTCTCCATGTATAGCCCACAAGGCCATTATAATGGCACTTTTCAAAATTTCAGCATGATAGTAATTTTGTTGGAAGTTCAATAAAATACTATTTTAGTGTGAAAATGTCTATACAATTGATAACTGTAAGGTTAATTTAATACCATGTCAATTCATTCAATTCCCTCTCTTCAACTATTAAAGTCGATAAGATTCATTAAAATATAGTGGGTTTCTTACATAGGAGCTATATGTTCATGCTACCTGGCGTGCATGTTTGTGAGTAATTTCTCAAGTTTGATCATGTCAGTCAGGTGATGCCCGATATCCTAATTACCAATCCCTCTCAAGAATGGGGGGGGGGGAGGGTAGAGGGAGAAGAGATATCATTCCTGCTGAAAGAAATAAATTCAAACATTCATTTGGAATAATTAATAATTTACACATTGAAAATATAAGTTCATGTATTTTGGTTAAAATATTTTCAAATTGTTTGGTTTGTGGGGTGCTGATGATGTTAAATCATTGAATGCAAAACAACTGAATGCAGCTCTGAAACAACAAGGTCAAAGTGCAAGTGGTAAAAGAGAACATAAAATTAGACTTCTGTGTGAAGTACTCGAACTTGGGCCACCAACAACAGATTTCCAGCTGGTACTTAAACGTGTGAAGAATAATCATCAAGGGTGGACAAAAGACATCAGGAAGTGTCCATGCATTGGTCTCGGTGAGGTAACTGCGTATCTCCTGCGAGCGCATGATACCATTACTCACACCGCATCCGGGGATCTGGAGGAGTTCACCCCTCAGAACCTTAAACGGTATAAGACACTACGCAGCTATGAACTATATAGATCTGGGCATGTGCACAGCATGATGTACCAGCCAATGACAGACACAGAGTACTGTGCTTTGAAAGGGAAATGCAACCCTTCATGGGATACCTCTGGAACCGTGTATGACTGTGTAGTTCTCTTTGAAAGAGACGGACAGCCCATCGGATCAAACTGCACATGCACAGCTGGACTGGGCGAGGCATGCACGCATGTGGCTGCAATGTTGTTTGCATTGGAAGACTTCACCAGTCTCGGCCACCAACACCTGCCTGATGACCCTTCAAGCACAGAGGTGCTGTGTGCATGGAATGCCCCGAAAAACCCAAAGGCAGCTAAATTTATTATATTATTTATTAACCAGTTACAGCAACAATAATTATTTAATACATAATCCTGTGGAGTTTAGGTGTACAGCAACTCCATTCATGTACGGTATCTTAACACATCTTAAAGGTGAAATATGCAAAGGTTTTCATATTTTGATGGATGTATCAGCCTATCTACTTTATTTGGTTTTATTTGAAGTATTTTGTTTCCTGGAAGCTTTTGATAAGTGATATGATTGATATCAGTTGGTATGATTTCAGTCCATGAGGTCAGAAATGATATCTGCATCACTTATCTGCCCTTGTTTGATGCTGCTTTGTGACGTCACATCAGATCACCTTATCGGACGTCAATACTTGGGTGGCCCTCCGCAGTTTCGTAGTAATGGCCCCTCTCTAATTTCATAATACGATAGACTGCCCTTGTTCTGCTACATCATAATTCTTCTTGTCTTCTTAATAGCTTATATCTATAATGCCATCCTGTTCAGCATTATCAACGCTGCAAACGAGTACGTACAAATCGAGTGCTGGCTTCGTCTACACGCTGATCGGGATCATGGAGTAAAGTTTGTCCTGCCTCAGTTATGCCCCTTGGGTGTGCCTAAAAATCGGGACTCATTTACGGGAAGAAAATCTGACAAAAAACGGTTAGGTTAACATCCCCTTTTTTTTGCCTTTTTAAGTTGAGACCGGACCAGGGAACGTGAGTAAGAAGTTTAATTGAAATCGCTCTTACAGATTTTTCTGGAAATTGAGCCGAATTTGACCATTTTTCGACATTTTTAAGGGGTTTTCTAGGAAAAATGAAGCAAGCATGGAGAAGAATGTTCGAGTTAAATTTTTCTATAACATAGCAGTGTTATATCTTAAAATAATAGTTTCATCATGCTCTTTCAGAAAATATATACATATAAGTGATTTGGGTTGAAGGTTTTGCGACAACTGGTGGCCGAAAAACGGACCCATAGTCTATTCCATGCCGAATAAAAGAATCTCCGGAGTGCACCCTTAAGTGGAGTCTATGCATTATCTTAATGTAGACTCCGTTACGGAGCGGAGATGTATCATTACGCCAGATTGTTTAATTTTGACTGCCTAGTTATACCTGAAGCTCTATTTTCGGAAGCAGGTGGAAAGAAGACCAGGAGTTCGATTAAAATAATCCACAGTGTGTCCATTAGTATACAATTGAGGTAACTGCATACTGTATTCCATACAGGAGTTATCTCCCCCTGGACTGAGATTTCGGTGGATATTATGGCAGAACGAGGTCCTATCAGAATGATATAAATTTGCCAGTGTAAATTTTCTTTACAAGAGAACCCATTTACAGTCCATAAAGGATGGAATGGATGTATATTATTATGGTTTTACAAATTATTTCTCAAGTTTCTGAAGTATTTCCCATGTTTCTAAGAGAAAATTGAGTGCAAAATTACCAATAATTTGACTTGGTTACATCGCTTATTTGCATTTTCCCGCGTTTCTGCTATCATTGGAAAGCGGAAAAGTAACCACGGCCTTCATATTGCCGAATGGATGACCATTATTAAGAAGAAATAGGTTAATTTTGAGTTTTGTTCTCGAAAATCCTGCTAGAATTGGCAAAATTGATCAAAACAAAGATGGGGTATGGGGAAAGTTATCGGTCGGATTCCCCAAAATAATATGTATAACTGGCAAGTGTTGTGTACCGCCATACTCGCAAACACTCTGAGATTACGATACATGTGAATAATTAATTTCGTAAAAAACATCCTGCCCCTTAAGGTGGCCCTCCGCAGTTTCGTAGTAATGGCCCCTCTCTAATTTCATAATACGATAGACTGCCCTTGTTCTGCTACATCATAATTCTTCTTGTCTTCTTAATAGCTTATATCTATAATGCCATCCTGTTCAGCATTATCAACGCTGCAAACGAGTACGTACAAATCGAGTGCTGGCTTCGTCTACACGCTGATCGGGATCATGGAGTAAAGTTTGTCCTGCCTCAGTTATGCCCCTTGGGTGTGCCTAAAAATCGGGACTCATTTACGGGAAGAAAATCTGACAAAAAACGGTTAGGTTTTCACCCCCTTTTTTTTGCCTTTTAAGTTGAGACCGGACCAGGGAACGTGAGTAAGAAGTTTAATTGAAATCGCTCTTACAGATTTTTCTGGAAATTGAGCCGAATTTGACCATTTTTCGACATTTTTAAGGGGTTTTCTAGGAAAAATGAAGCAAGCATGGAGGAAGAATGTTCGAGTTTAAATTTTTCTATAACATAGCAGTGTTATATCTTAAAATAATAGTTTCATCATGCTCTTTCAGAAAATATATACATATAAGTGATTTGGGTTGAAGGTTTTGCGACAACCGGTGGCCGAAAAACGGAGCCATAGTCTATTCTATGCCGAATAAAAGAATCTCCGGAGTGCACCCTTAAGGCATAATAGTGGAGTCTATGCATTATCTTAATGTAGACTCCGTTACGGAGCGGAGATGTATCATTACGCCAGATTGTTTAATTTTGACTGCCTAGTTATACCTGAAGCTCTATTTTCGGAAGCAGGTGGAAAGAAGACCAGGAGTTCGATTAAAATAATCCACAGTGTGTCCATTAGTATACAATTGAGGTTACTGCATACTGTATTCCATACAGGAGTTATCTCCCCCTGGACTGAGATTTCGGTGGATATTATGGCAGAACGAGGTCCTATCAGAATGATATAAATTTGCCATGTAAATTTTCTTTACAAGAGAACCCATTTACAGTCCATAAAGGATGGAATGGATGTATATTATTATGGTTTTACAAATTATTTCTCAAGTTTCTGAAGTATTTCCATGTTTCTAAGAGAAAATTGAGTGCAAAATTACCAATAATTTGACTTGGTTACATCGCTTATTTGCATTTTCCCGCGTTTCTGCTAACACAAAGCGGAAAAGCAACCACGGCCTTCATATTGCCGAATGGATGCACATTATTAAGAAGAAATAGGTTAATTTTGAGTTTTGTTCTCGAAAATCCTGCTAGAATTGGCAAAAGTGATCAAAACAAAGATGGGTAGGGGGAAAGTTATCGGTCGGATTTCCCACAATAGTATGTATAACTGGCAAGTGTTGTATACCGCCATACTCGCAAACACTCTGAGATTACGACACATGTGAATAATTAATTTCGTAAAAAACATCCTGCCCCTTAAGGTGGCCCTCCGCAGTTTCGTAGTAATGGCCCCTCTCTAATTTCATAATACGATAGACTGCCCTTGTTCTGCTACATCATAATTCTTCTTGTCTTCCTAATAGCTTATATCTATAATGCCATCCTATTCAGCATTATCAACGCTGCAAACGAGTACGTACAAATCGAGTGCTGGCTTCGTCTACACACTGATCGGGATCATGGAGTAAAGTTTGTCCTGCCTCAGTTATGCCCCTTGGGTGTGCCTAAAAATCGGGAGTCATTTACGGGATAAAATCTGACAAAAAACGGTTAGGTTAACACCCCCTTTTTTTTGCCTTTTTAAGTTGAGACCGGACCAGGGAACGTGAGTAAGAAGTTTAATTGAAATCGCTCTTACAGATTTTTCTGGAAATTGAGCCGAATTTGACCATTTTCGGCATTTTTAAGGGGTTTTCTAAGAAAAATGAAGCAAGCATGGAGGAGAATGTTCGAGTTTAATTTTTCTATAACATAGCAGTGTTATATCTTAAAATAATAGTTTCATCATGCTCTTTCAGAAAATATATACATATAAGTGATTTGGTTGAAGGTTTTACGACAACTGGTGGCCGAAAAACGGACCCATAGTCTATTCCATGCCGAATGGAAGAATCTCTGGAGTGCACCCTTTAAGGCATAATAGTGGAGTCTATGCATTATCTTAATGTAGACTCCGTTACGGAGCGAAGATGTATCATTACGCTGGATTGTTTAATTTTGACTGCCTAGTTACACCTGAAGCGCTATTTTCGGAAGCAGGTGGAAAGAAGACCAGGAGTTCGATTAAAATAATCCACAGTGTGTCCATTAGTATACTATTGAGGTTATTGCATACTGTATTTCATACAGGAGTTATCTCCCTGGACTGAGATTCTGGTGGATATTATGGCAGAACGAGGTCCTATCAGAATGATATAAATTTTGCCAGTGTAAATTTTCTTACAAGAGAACCCATTTACAGTCCATATAAAGGATGGAATGGATGTATATTATTATGGTTTTACAAATTATTTCTCAAGTTTTCTGAAGTATTTCCCTATGTTTCTAAGAGAAAATTGAGTGCAAAATTACCAATAATTTGACTTGGTTACTTATTTGCATTTTCCCACGTTTCTGCTATCATTGGAAAGCGGAAAAGCAACCACGGCCTTCATATTGCCGAATGGATGACCATTATTAAGAAGAAATAGGTTAATTTTGAGTTTTGTTCTCGAAAATCCTGCTAGAATTGGCAAAAATTGATCAAAACAAAGATGGGGTAGGGGGAAAGTTATCGGTCGGATTTCCCAAAATAATATGTATAACTGGCAAGTGTTGTATACCGCCATACTCGCAAACACTCTGAGATTACGATACATGTGAATAATTAATTTCGTAACAAACATCCTGCCCCTTAAGGTGGCCCTCCGCAGTTTCGTAGTAATGGCCCCTCTCTAATTTCATAATACGATAGACTGCCCTTGTTCTGCTACATCATAATTCTTCTTGTCTTCTTAATAGCTTATATCTATAATGCCATCCTATTCAGCATTATCAACGCTGCAAACGAGTACGTACAAATCGAGTGCTGGCTTCGTCTACACGCTGATCGGGATCATGGAGTAAAGTTTGTCCTGCCTCAGTTATGCCCCTTGGGTGTGCCTAAAAATCGGGACTCATTTACGGGAAGAAAATCTGACAAAAAACGGTTAGGTTTTCACCCCCTTTTTTTTGCCTTTTTAAGTTGAGACCGGACCAGGGAACGTGAGTAAGAAGTTTAATTGAAATCGCTCTTACAGATTTTTCTGGAAATTGAGCCGAATTTGACCATTTTTCGACATTTTTAAGGGGTTTTCTAGGAAAAATGAAGCAAGCATGGAGAAGAATGTTCGAGTTAAATTTTTCTATAACATAGCAGTGTTATATCTTAAAATAATAGTTTCATCATGCTCTTTCAGAAAATATATACATATAAGTGATTTGGGTTGAAGGTTTTGCGACAACTGGTGGCCGAAAAACGGACCCATAGTCTATTCCATGCCGAATAAAAGAATCTCCGGAGTGCACCCTTGTAATGTTGAGTCACTGTTCAGTCCCCAGGTGGCTGGTCTGATGTGACGTCACAATCAAGGAAATATAAGTGATGACTGTGCAAATTTGATTTCAGCTGGGCTTGGGCCTGGGATACCAACTTTTTGAATGATTCTAGCAGACCAGATATTTCAAATTAAACCAAGTGAAGTACCATAGTTAGACATGTATTTCTATCATTATTCAACCTCTATGAAATATAAAAAGGATTTAAAATCTTTGCATTTCACCTTTACATAATCACTAATCATCACAGTGAACTCTCTAATAATTCAGTCAAAGGAATTGTATTTTTGCAGCAACAAATATTGGGGTGATGAAATTTATGGGAACAGAATGATGAAAAGGGATAAAAGAAGATAACTTTATCTTAATGAAATTCTTCCTAAAATTTAAGGGATGATTATTTGTTTTTGTATAATTTTGGATGATTGGATGTGCAATAGGCTACTATTGTTTTTCTGCAGGTTGATGCTGTACCTCTGAATAGGTTATCCTACCAGAGTCGAGCACCTGGGAAGCATAAGCCAAAACATACAAAAAAACGTCTCGCAGATCACAATCCCGTCGCTCCGCACAAAAGGAGGGTTGATCCAGAGAATTATCGCCGTCTGGTTCACGAGTTAGGGCTTTGTCAGTCAGATGTCCCATTTTTGACTATAGCAGAGCCACACATATGGGAAAGTGTGACTGTAAAACCGGGTTTTCAGACCTATCCATCCCTTCCTGATGTTATATCTTCAAGGAACACTGCCTTGATACCATCTTCAGAGGAAATCGTGGTTACCAGTGCTCCCGAGCCTCCTACTATAATATCGTGTGCACGACACTTTATGTCCCTTCACTGTGAAGAGAAAGTGTCTGATGATCTTATAGAAGATTTTGTCTCATCCATCCAAATAACACCTCAGGACCAAAGTGCAGTAGAACTACTTACCATGGGACAGTCAGAAAATCCAAACTGGAAGAAATACAGGAAAGGTATGATTACCAGTACAACTGTACATGCTGTGCATACACGAATGAAAAGTGTAAAATCAAAGAAAACGAATGATGCCGACAGATTGGTTACAGCGTGTATCGCTACCAACAAATCCTTTACGGGCAACAAACACACAAAATATGGCCTGCGACATGAAAAAGATGCAGCACGAGTGTACAGTGTCACAATGAGACAGCAACATGAGAATTTTGAGTTGTGGGATTGTGGACTGAAGATCTTAAAAGCTCACCCATTCATCGGTTCCAGCATTGATAGAGTCGCCAAATGCAGCTGCCATGCACCATGGCCTGTGGAAATTAAATGCCCCTCAACCATGGAGCTGAAGCCGAAAGGGTCATTCTCAGAATTATCTTATCTCCAGCAAACAGATAAAGGTCTGAACTTAAAGTCTGTACCAGTGGCACACCCATACTACAGTCAAGTTCAGTGTCACATGGCTGTTATTGGTTCTACCAGCTGTGACTTTGTTGTCTGGTCTCCCCGAGAAACTGTTATCATTCCAGTCAAGTTTGACAGCAGTTACTGGTCATCTGTTCTCACCAATGTTATTTATTTCTTCAAACATTTTGTTGCCCCACGAATCTTAGATGGAGCCCAGGTCAGTGGAAAGCCTCATGCAGATGCCGAATGTGTCCGAGATGACTTTGTAAAGCAGTATGTTTGTGGGAAGGCAGACTGCAAGCGACTTCTGGTGGACGCAGATGATCTAGATGACAACAAGGATGCCAGTGTCATGTGTGAATGTAATTGTGGCTGTGGGGTGTGGTATCACTGGCGGTGCTCCAGTCTCTGCGAATTAGAGGTCGAGGACATTGAAAACCTCCCAAAATGGTACTGCCCTCAATGTTTGGTATCATGTGAAGTGTGTTTGGAGGAATGAATAAGACCTCAACATTTAACAGGCTAATTATGTGACACCAGTTTGGTTATTTGTCCGACTCTCGTTTTTCTTCACAGGTATAAGTACCAGCTGGAAATCCGTTGTTGTTGGCCCAAGTTCGAGTACTGGTACTTCACACAGGTGTCTAATTCTATGTTCTCTTTTACCACTTGCACTTTGACCTTGTTGTTTCAGAGCTGCATTTAGTTGTTTTGCATTCAATGATTTAACATCATCAGCACCCCACAAACCAAACAATTTGGAAATATTTTAACCAAAATACATGAACATATATTTTCAATGTGTAACTGTGGAAGAAAAGTTCATTTCCTGTTCAAGTTGTATTTTTGCTTTTGTAGAAAATGGCTGCCTGGGCTGAACTCGTCATACTTTGACCCGTGACCATTTTCAATAGGCCATTTTATATGTATGTGAGATGTTAAAAGCCTACTGTATCTTGAAAAGTGATATGGAAAGATGGACAGACAGGTACACATGATGACAATATACCCCAAGGTCAATTTTGGTCGAGGGATAAAAAGTGCCTCTTTCAACTATTATTGTGCAAATGAATTTTTTTACTGTCAAAAGAAGAATAACACACTTAGTTGTGATATAAATAAATTGTTTAATATCTACATTGTTTGTAAAATTGACAATTCTGATGTGATGAAATTATATTGTAAATAATACAATTTTACTTTATTTACAATCTATTGTGCATCTGATTTTGTGAAAATAATGAAATAGTCACTACCATGTCGTACTACAGCTCAAACTGATTATTTGATTTCTGAAAGACCAAATTAGATACAAGTACATGTATGCTCAATAAACAGCAATATCAATACTTTATCTCAACTTCTTATTCGTCTCCTCTTTATTAACTGTTTTATTCTTCACAAGAGTAATTAACGAACTGAATAGAATTCAACTGTACTGACAACATTTATACAACCCGAACACACCATGGAGTCCAGAGTGAATAATGCACTTTCTTTTTTGGCGTCAGAAAGTGACAAAATTCTAGTCACTGATCAACATTTGAACCAAAATCTGGAGGTGAATGTTACCATGGTTACTGGAGTGAATTATTAGTATTGTTTCAGAAATTTTAAAGTGATCGTAAACCCTCAAGTAAAGTTTCCATCAAATGAAAGACCATTGCGAACAGTGTCGGAAAATATTTATTGTAATTTTTTAACTTTAATTTTTATTACACAGAGTAAACTGCAAATAAAGCATGGTATTCTATGGTGGTCTGTTGCAATCATATCTAGGTCCAGTGACGTCACCCTGCCTTAATACATATATTTCAAACTTTGTATGCATTTTCCAATGCTTGAATCAAGCTTAAGGTGTGTATACTTTGAGTTTCAACACAGAATTACTGTTCCAATGTGCATGTTTCACCAAAATCGGGAGATGGTAACTCGTAAGTGTCGAGTCAATTTGAATCTTGCATTTAATTTCCCCGATTTTTGTGAAACATGCACATTGGAACTGAGTCTGTGTTGAAACTCAAAGTATACACACCTTAAGGCTTAAGCTTGATTCAAGCATTGAAAAGTGCATACAAAGTTTGAAATTTATGTATTAAGACAGTGTGACGTCACCGGACCTAGATATGATTGCAACAGACCACCATACTTAGAATACCATACTTAATTTGCAGTTTACTCTGTGTAATAAAATCATTAAAAAATACAATAAATATTTTCCGACACTGTTCGCAATGGTCTTTCATTTGATGGAAACTTTACTTGAGGCTTTACGATCACTTTAACTAAACTCACACCAGTAACATTACAACAGGTTCCACATAAAGCACTAGGTGCGCTTCAACACTCGGTTTAATTAAAGGGAGGTAACAATAGTGAAAATTTTGCTAAAAAATAGTGTCGATCTACACGTCCCTAAACTACATGTACATGTATGCATCATGATGTGACTGGGAAGAAAACTTTTCTGTGGTGTCCATTCATCTGGAGCAGCTACAGTGTATTTCTCGCTCCAACTTCTGCTATTCACCTAACTTTTAAGAATGGCCTCTTGAAGTTAACAAGGAAAGCACATGTTTTGAAGATGTTTTCATAATTATTAATCATGGCTAGTCTCACTTCTGTTTCAAGTAATCGAAATTCTTTGATAGCCCTCATGGCCCGCTCTACATGAATGCGTGCCACAGATATCTTCTCAGAGTACTCTAGTTGCTCTGCAGTGAACTGTCCAGTAATCCTGTTTTTAAATGGTGGGATTATAAGCTTGACTCCAGGGGGTAAATCTTCCTCAATAGTGAAACCTCTGTCAACCATAACTTTGTCACCAGGATCAAGTAAGAACAGAAGCTCCGCAGATTCACTAGTTATCTTCTTGTCCGAAGCTCGCCCACCCCACATATCAGAGATATATGTTATAGCCCCAGAAGGACTCATCCCCACCAGAAATTTAACAGTTGAGTGATGTTTGTAATTTGAATGTTGCTGTTGTGATTGCCCAGTGTTCCTGGTGTCTGGCTGAATAGTTCGGTGCAATCTAGTACGACGCGTACATTTGAGAAGTTGTCAAAACAGGGAGCCTTGCACTCTTGAAGTTTCTCTCCAGATGGCATGATGCAAATTTGTTCCAGTTCCTTTGCCAGTAAGATGCACCATGTATTGAAAATGTTAGAATATGTACTTTCGGCTATGCCAAATCTTCTGGAACAGTCCTTGGACGGCAGACCAAGGCGCAACCGAACAAGTGTTACAAACAGCTCTTCTTCAAGAGGTAGTACACGCCCATGACCTGGCTTATTCAAGTTTCTCACAGAAAAGTGTTCTTTGCCAACCTGGGAGACGTACTGCATGTCGTTTGCCTTTGGTTCTAAATAATGAAAAATTGCTTGAAAAACATCATAAGATGGTAACCCTGTGTAATAATCAAAAAGAGCATTATTGCCTTTGATAAGATGCAGTGACAGAATTTTTCCTTTAGCCTCTAGTGACTCGTATTTGTCTTCAACATTTTTGGCCTTTTCATAGTCCGAAAGAAAGAAAGAAAATTCTGAATGTTCCTCAACCAATCGATCCAGGGCATCAGCCAAGCGACCTTCTCGTCTTGTGTGTACATAGTCATGGTCAGGCGGACTACTGGTACTGTCGATTCCCTTGTGAAATGAATAAAAACCCACACATTATTGTAAGATTATCATGGATAAGTAGAATATCAGACTATTTATTGCCAAACCAGGTACCCACACAGGGTTTACAATTAATTACCATAAGCAGGTCCTGCTATTGGAATTTTCCATATAGTTACAGGAATATGTTAATTTTGCACGTCTGTTGAATACAATTATCCTGATATTAAGCATTTTCTAGATTGTTTTAAAATACAAGCGTCCGCCATTCAATATTCGGCCATTGTCCCGACTCATTTCCGTGTCCATAATTCATATAGAATTAGCACCAAATTAAAAGAATAAATCATAGTAGACATTAAAGTAGGCTAGTTTCTTGCAAGCGAGAAGCGGGCAATGATGGCAGAAAGACATCATGATGCTCCTCCATTAAAGCATTTCGGCGTCCATAATCCAAAGACCTAATTCATATAATAGCATTAGCACCATTATTAAAACTTACCAGTTCCCCATCAACAGTGACACTCTGACTGCAGCTATTCTCATCTTCCTGGATTCCCTCTAATTCATTGGTATGATTCGAAGGTTCGTCCTGAAACGGATCGATCTAACTGAGATTCATCCATGGCCACCAAGGAATATCCCCCCCCCCACCTCAATCAAAATTGCAAGATGTCATGAGAACAATGGACCGGTTGATGGGGGCATACTAAACACAAAGCTTGGGGTTGATCAGGTTATATTGGGCTAACCGTACAGACAACTTTGCGATGTAATTTACAAATTGTAAGTTATTTAGGCATACCAGTTGGCCTAGCCTACCTTAGTACTGGTAATATGTTGATTTGGTGGCTCAGGTTTCACAAATGTTGCGACTTCTCTGTTCCTTGATCTTGTTGTCAGCCTTGGTGGCACCTTCTTTCGGTTGACAAGGAGGTCTGGCTTCACATGATTCCAACCTGGTCTCCTTATTTTGAGATTAGGTGGCGAAGAAAAGTGGCACGAACACAACCTGTGGTGTTGTTGTGGTTTCCACAACTTTGACAGTACTTTGCCGTTTTCATCTATTTCTGCCCTGTTCAGTGCTACAACCCACTGCTGTTTCCAGTATTCATTCGACGGAAATGACAAAAAAGAACATGCTGACTTCGAACTTTTATGATTACAACCGACAGCACAACAATGATTACCGGCTGATTTGAATCCCAGCGACATGTTGGCAAAACCGGAAGTCAACAAACGCGCTACTAACACTGGAAAACGCGCCACAACAACGGGAACCCGAACAACCGAATCAATTTCCAAGTTATAATGTCCCAGACGCTAACTCGTCCGACAAACACACTTTCTGATCGAAAATCCTATAAGTTGACAACAACAACACATGCATCCAGTAAAAACTGGCGGCAAATCAGGTTGTCAAGAATTTTGATAAACTTCTAAAATCCATACCGTCTAGAATACTACGTATTATGAGCTGACACTTCGCCATAATAAACTTGAATCTATTGTGCAAACATAGATAAGTAGGAATTTGCATGAAATTACGTGAAAGAGATGAAACTCACGGATTTTCGACTGTGGGGGTAAATTTCTCAACAGGCCAAATTTCATCACACAGACGATGTATGCGTGAGGCTCTCGACGGTCTAATGTTTATGTTTTGGCGCTGAAGTCGAGGCTCAAGAATGTGGGCGCTTTATCCAAACAGAGATCTTAAACACATTATACTGGCGAATTTTCGCCACACTACCCCCTCCCAATACTTGTTCGTCCCCGAACAAGGGATAACTTGGCTTATGGAGATTTCATGCAATATCCTTCACAAGTTTTCATAGACGGTTTCAATTCTTTTCTATGCTCCTACTCTAAACTGGTATTTACAATTTTCTCTCACAAATGTATTGCTTCTTTTTAGCAATTTGGAGCAGATTAAACAGGTAAAGTAACTTTAACACTGTCCAACGTTAACTGTATCATGCAAAGAACATAACGGTTCATGTAAGTGTTCATACAGTCCAAATGTCTTCTTCGGGCAGGTCATAATGTCCATTGCCTTTTCTGGTTTGAACTTATTAATTATCAGTTTCTTTTATATGCGTTCACATACCTATCATTTTCAGACTGGTCACACATTATAAAATCATACTGGTCTTGTTAAATTGAGGTTGCCCTTGAATAATTATCTCCATTCAGATCAACAAAGTTCATTAAGTCCTTCTGTAATCAATGTCATTGTGGCATTAAGCTCTCAGTACATGTATATACTTGAAACATAAAGAAAAGTAATTATGCTGAAATATTTCAGGTGTCCCTTAAGATTTTGCATTTTGTTTAGTTTTCTAGATTTTCGACCGAAACACTGAACTACTGAAAAATTATTTCTTAAATCTTCTCATCTGTTCCAGGTTGTGTAGATGGAGTTGATGGAAGGACCAGTTCCTCTACATAGGGCTGGATGGTGGTTTCTTCACTGTTGATTCTTCTGGGGGAAAGCTCAGAATCTGCCTGGTGATCGAAAGGTATCGCCAACATTGCTTCTTCTTCATATGGTTATCTCAAAGGTGATGCGACTCCAGACTCGAATGTTAAGTTTTACTCATTTTGCTCTTCCCAAGTCTACATCAGACTGAGCAAATACTTCTAAGCAACCACTTTACCAAACATTGGCTAGCTGGATCTATATCCCACGTATAATGGTACTTCCTTAAGTACAGCGACTCCAAATCTGGTAATGTTACTCCTGGTACTCATATGAACAGTCACAATCAAAGCGTGACTGAGATACATCATTCTTTAGATGACGACTTTACAACGAATATTATGGATTAAGAATACTGATCAGCGATACGGATTTGATTTTTGGAACATCATGATGTCTTGCCGGCATCATTGAAAACTGTTGACCGCTTCTCGCTTGCAGGAAACAAGCCTATGTTTATGTATACTATGATTGTCTTTTTGAATTTGGTGCTAATACTGTTATATGGAATGTGGAATAGGTCTTTGGATTATGGACGCGGATATTCTCTAATGGACGACGGCTGGATTATGAATGAAGTTCAGCTCAACTGTCGCGGTATGGCTTCCTGCCGCTCTCAACAGAGTGCATTGAAATAACCTGGCTCCGCACAGCAAATGGGATTTCCCAGGTTAAGCTCAGCAAATGAGAATTGCCATGTTAAGCAGAACAGGATTTGTGGATGGTGTACAGCTCTTCTTGCAGCGCTGATTCAGCGGAAAATCTTGCTATTTATTTAGGTTGTATACTATAAACATCTATCCTTCAACTTGGTTGTTTGTTCGATAACAACTACGATTTTATTTTAGCTGTCGGAGACAACTTGTATGTCCGGCTCTGAGAGCATCACCGAGTGTACTGTGCGAAAACGGCTGTATTTATAGATTTCTGACAAAGCAGGCGGAGCGTAAAATACTACACGAAATGAGACGATCTGATTGGCCGAGAGCCGAAGTTTTGGCTACTGTCAATCACAATTGTATACAGAACGGCTGAGAAATACGAAATGGGGAAATATTTCCATACCCCATACAATTTTATAACTAAATAATTTCCATATAATTATTTCATGTTTCTGACTGAACTTATGTGAGAAATATACCCAAAGATCTGAAGTTTGTATTGTATGTTTAAATTCAACTTCGTCCATCGCTAATTTATGAAACGAGGTCGGGAAACACTGTCAAACTTCTCCGCCAAGTTCCCGCTTCACCCTCAAACAGCGTGTTCGCTACGAAAACATACCGGTGTTTCGTGCGATAAAACAGAAGAATGGAGATGCCATCTGAACGATTAATAACCGCATGGTAAGCGTAATACTATCAATTTCCAAGTTATAATGTCCCAGACGCTAACTCGTCCGACAAACACACTTTCTGATCGAAAATCCTATAAGTTGACAACAACAACACATGCATCCAGTAAAAACTGGCGGCAAATCAGGTTGTCAAGAATTTTGATAAACTTCTAAAATCCATACCGTCTAGAATACTACGTATTATGAGCTGACACTTCGCCATAATAAACTTGAATCTATTGTGCAAACATAGATAAGTAGGAATTTGCATGAAATTACGTGAAAGAGATGAAACTCACGGATTTCCGACTCTGGGGGTAAATTTCTCAACAGGCCAAATTTCATCACACAGGCGATGTATGCGTGAGGCTCTCGACGGTCTAATGTTTATGTTTTGGCGCTGAAGTCGAGGCTCAAGAATGTGGGCGCTTTATCCAAACAGAGATCTTAAAACACATTATACTGGCGAATTTTCGCCACAATACGATAAACTAAAAGTCACGAAGGGTCAACTTTCATTTCTTGACGTTCGGAAGATGGGAAAGAAATTTGGTAGGACGGCCATTATATGGCCCCCAGGCCCTGTTAAGGTTTATAATAATTGCGACTCGAGGAAATGCAATCCAAATTACCTTACAGCACGATCTGATTGGACGGAGATGCATGCTCGTATTGGCGAGTATTTTCGGACCTTCTCTCTCGTCGACTTTACGACAAAAGAGATGATTACAAAGAGATGATTACAATTTCGACATAGTTAACTATCCCTATCTGGACAGAGTACACCAGAGGGAACTGCATATGGCGTATACATATCTCGACTAGTAGCATTTGCTAAATCCTGTGTTAGATTTGACGATTTTAATCAAGAATTTCAATTTAACTATTTTGCGCGAAGCTTACTGGGCAGATCTGTAAAGTCTGTTGAGTAACAGTGGAGGTTGAATCGAACTCGCAGTGCATTTGCTTATTTGTTGGGGATGTTGATGTACTGCATGTACCGCAAAACATTCACCTCATTTAGCGGTGTTAGTATAATGAAATGATTTACTCTAGCTGGTGCGAGTTTTCGTTACAATGTCTATAGCTTTCTGTTGTCTGTAGAGCAATGCTGAACAAGGTCTTTGTTGCCTTAAAAGAACATTCAACGACGTGTCTAAAAGTCAACAGCTAACGATTGAAAGCCCACGCTTAGCTTAGAACCGTGATATTGCGAATGTCAAAATCACCAGCCACATAATAATTTCCGTCGTTCAGTAACTATTTAGTTTAGTGACCTGAATAGATCGTGGAAAATGGCAAAAAATAATCTTATTCATGTAGGTATACAGGAATAAAACATCGTAGCTGGTATAAACAGTAGGATAAAAGCATAACCTGGTTCGGGATTGGTCAATATGTGGAGACCGGCCACCTAGTTGGAAAACAGGAATAAATTCGTAAATGATATTTGAAAATGTCACAAACCTCGAGTCTATATTTTCAAATTCTGTTGATAT
Organism: Hanleya hanleyi; assembly: GCA_036873755.1. NCBI lineage: Eukaryota > Metazoa > Mollusca > Polyplacophora > Lepidopleurida > Hanleyidae > Hanleya > Hanleya hanleyi. The sequence continues at coordinate 72,528 of JAVTVY010021862.1, forward strand.
GTCTTAAAGCCCTTTTTCGATTATTATTCTGTGCGGGATTGTTTCAAGATGGCCGCGCCCATGAGAATTTGCTGGACAACAATATGGTTCGATTCAATGCAAGTGATGACATATAGTCGGGTTCATATATGATATGAATTACTACTGGCGTGAACTCAGGAAAGTTGCTTCTCGTGGTTGGAATATGGGTATTACACCCGCAAGGAGATAGGATTATTATTTACTTCCTGGTAACCTTTACAGTTTAAAATACTTGAAACTAATATCTTTTTTATTCCGAGTATAGAAACAATTCGTCACTGCGCATTATATACCGGCTTGCTGAAACCAATGTCCCATGTCATAATTACATTACAAAATTGAATTATTGCATTTAGTAAATGTCATGAAATAAGTACTTTGAAATACTACTTCTCCTTCCAATAGATAAAATATATAATTTATGCTCTTAACAGTATTTTCGTTATTTTGGGATAATACTATCTTAGAATAGCACAAATTCCAGTGCTGAAAATTGATATAGTTTATATGGAGTAACTACTATCTTCCTCATTACATGGTCAATGTACAAGAAATCTATTTTGCACATTTTTAAGGCAAGATTGGGCCGAGATGTATTGCATATAACCAGACATTGAATTCAGTTGATTTTTGAAACGAAAGCAGCTAACGTTATCGGTGATTCCAGTCAAGAAGGGCTGATCGAACAGTTGTTCATTGCAATGTTTCACATGTCCAGACAAGGAAATGGAATCTATAATACAACGCTTTCCTGTCCGGATCGCTATATAACACCACACCAACTGTAGTCTGCGCACGATGAACACGGCCTGTCTCTACATCTCTTGTAACATGCAGTCTCACACGTTCAAAAAGGATAGCATTTAATTACAATCACATAAATCAAGGCACTTGCCAGGGTTAGCTATCAACTGAAATTTCTTCTTTCAAAGCGCAATAACTCCGTTCGTTGACTGTTTGCTCAAAATTCCTTAGGCCTGTTATACACCACCCAGTTTTCCTTGACAAGTGAGACTACATTGATGAAAGTCTAAATTGGCCATTAGCTTTCTTACAAGCTTGTATTATATACGATGACCAGAGCATGATATAGCGAATGGCCGTAATAATCTTCCACAAATTTGGGCTCACTTCAAGTAAAACTGGGTCGTGTGTACCAGGCCTTACAGTATAATATATCATTATCCAAAAAATTCAAGTAAACAGAGGTAGAATAAACGCTGTTCTTGACGTCAAGGCCTTGATAATGTTCACTTTGTAGATACTATGGGTAACGAGAGAAGACAAACGAGCTCTCCTCATTTCATGATAGATTATTGACAGGCCATTTACGACATTACCAAGTGTGTCAATAAACAGTATTTAGGATGTGCATGATTGGAGTTTTGGTTATGACCAAACGGGGGATGATTAAAGTAGGGTTCTTGTTATCAACATTAGCGAATAAAAATAAAAATAAAATAAAAATACCAAGAAGGTTGCAGCTACCACTTCAGTTAACCATAAACCACACGAAACAGAAATAACTGCCTGTCCAGCAGTGACTCTGATAAAGTGATTTGGTAGCTTCTCCTATGCTGTTCCTTTGCGAATACGGTTGGTATACCGGTGGTCGTAAACCATATATTTGACGTACATGGCCATTTAAGGGAGACGAGAACATAAATTGCATTTGACGTGCGTAAACCCACTCATACCATAACCAGTTTTCACAGTCTGTAAACAACACTAGTTCCCACCGAGCAAGTAAATGCGAGAGAGATTTGATTCCATTAAGTCGCTGGAATTTAACTATGCCATTTCGCTTTAAGTGACTGTTTCAATATTGCTTTTGAATCATGACAAATGTTGTGCAGTCGAAGACAATAACAAAAAATCTGCAAAAAAAAGAAAGAAAACATTTCTTCAGCGGTACTGGCGATGATACCATATTAGTCCTTGGTCTTGGTCGATCAAGGTGTTCCTTGACAAAAATATATAACCATTTTCAAATGATGTGATATTCGTATTAATTCCTAGTCTTCACGAAAGAAAGAAACGCAGAACTAGTTTCTGGCAATGTGAGACCCCTTTTCACCATCAATACAGTCAATATCGCAGATATGTCTCCTGATGAACGGTGATTACAACAGGTGGGGGATCCCCATTTAAGCAATGCAAATCTCGTTCTGACGAATCTATTGTCAGGTGCATTTCCGTTTATATTTTCCAGTGTAAATATAGCTAATAGGGAAAAGTAACGTAGTCGTATTCGTATCTGCATCTCAACTGTTTGGATTACCCCATCAATGTATGACGTTTTGCGACAATACTATTTGATCCGTACCTGACTTCCAGATTTATGCAAACATTCCATGTAAAACTGTTCCATAACTTGGACTAAATTCCAAGTTCTCAGATCCAATGGGCGTATCAAAAGCAGAAGAACACTGCTTGCTGGATTTGTTGTCGAGAATTAGGTTAAGAAATATTTCAACGTCTTTATGTCAATTTTGTTTATAGAGAATTTACCAATTATTATCCAGTTATTTACATTCTCTATGTCAATGCATGCACATATTATGCAACGTTTATTTTCATCTACTCAATACTGTATCATGAGAATAAGAGAAGGTAAGTCGATTGTGAAGTTTAAGGACTACAACGCATGTGCCTAACTTAGGGATATTGTTACCAGGCAGTGATACATGTATTTTACATATGCATGTACAGCTGTCTGACAAATTGATATTACATGTATAATTCTGTCAGATACAACTAAATGTAAATAACTGTAGAACACATATACTGGCTAACTGTATACAATAGAATTTAAGCTGTTGTTCCCAATTACTTAACACCCAGCACAGCAGAGGGTATACAATACAGATTAACTTATAATCCACCCACCTAGATTGACTGAGCCAGTATATGTGTTCTACAGTTATTTACATTTAGTTGTATCTGACAGAATTATACATGTAATATCAATTTGTCAGACAGCTGTACATGCATATGTAAAATACATGTACCACTGCCTGGTAATTGTCCAACTGAGAACAAGTCAGAATGGTGTTGAGCAGTAGAACTTAATTAAGCACAGCCATATATAATTGAAATATGTAGATCTGGATCCAAAAGACTATGGAGCCAGAGCGGACTTGGATGTGAATCGTCCATTCAGAACTACTCGAAATGATTGGTGGTACCCGTGCTGATTCTTAAGTCTGTTCGTTGCTGCAAGGACCACTTACTGATGATGATGTTGCGCCATTGACAGTGATTACCATATTCGATGTTTTGTCAAAGTATAAGTTTATATATCCTGTTTACGTACAGTTTCTATTCAATGCACCGTAAATAAAGCATGCACCTTATACAATGAAGGCATGGACTTGCTTCGTTTATATTTGAGGTTGCAGACAAATCGTCAGCTCCCCATGGACATTTGTCTGGCGACAATATCATATTCAAACTATCTCTTTCGAGTATTGTCGCAGACAGCCCTGTGTCACAGCTGGCTGTTCTCGCCCGTAACTGGGGGACGGCTCCCATATGATTAACATTCGGAAATACAAATAAATTGCCATAAATAAAATAAATTTTCAGATATTATGGGAGGATGGCTAGTTCACAAAAAATACTGAAATGTCAGAATCGACGTACAGAAATCTATTGATGAAGAAAAACGTGTGCCAGACAATGTTATATCATAGCGATCCGTACCCCAGTTGCGCGGGTCGTTGACAGCAGACGGAACAGGTAATTTATTGTTCTCCGCTCCCGTTTAGCGAGAGTTGTCTGAAAGAATTTATCAAAGACCTGGCCGATTAATTAAATATACCACTGACATAATAATGATTGAATGTATGCATATATCCAGTAACGAAGATCAACCGTCAAGCTCTAGAAAATTTTGAATTTTCACGAATGGAACCCAAATGTGAAAATAATTCCTTTGATCATGCGGAGAATCATGCGGGCATATTGTGCGTGCCCGAAGACATATTTTTTGTACAGATTAAAAGTCAATCAAGGAGTTTCAGCGATACCCGGTGGATCGGCCTACAATTTGGCCACTTCATCACTTAAAAACGATGAGAATTTAAATCCAAAACTAAATTTACTATCAAGAAGGGCAACAAAAAGGGTACTGGGAGGCCATGGTTCACAATTAGGGAATTAGCAGACAACGAGAAGTAATGATCAAATAAAACAAATTTGAGCACGGAAAGACACCACCCTTACCACGGGACGCTATGGATAATAACAAGCTTGTCGAGTTAAAAAGCTGTAGGTTATTCTCATCTGAACAGCCTGAAACGTTTCGATCAAGCCATGATTAGACGATGTAGAATCGTCCATACACGACTAACTCACGAACATTTACTAAAAAAGAGCCGGTCCCAAGGTGTATTCCATGCCACGAAGATCTCACTGTGAAACATAATCTTATAGACTGTATAGATTTTACGATTGTATGAGATACTTTTTATCGAGCAGCTACGCTGGAAGATCTTTCCAGTCGAGTAATTGAAGATTGTATTTTAGATTATTTGAGAGAGATCGTTTTGTTGTACAAATTTTAATGTTTGTACCTGTTTTAACGCATTAATTTACTGAGTTATTAACTTGAATACCTAGAATTGTGTTTGATCGTCGCTATATAGCTGAAATATTGCTGAACGCGACGTTAAACCTAAATTCTCTCTCTCTCTCTCTCTCTCTCTCTCTGTAGCAAGAATTCAAATATATACTTTACTTGCATGGGTTCTGTAACTGCAGAATTTACAGCGGGCGGTTGGACAATAACCTCACGGGCAATGAAACAGAAGGTTATTTAAGCCAAGCTGTACTTATCCTGGTGAGTAAGCAGTCATTCAGGGTAATCCAATTTCACTCCCAAGCCGAATTATCACTTCTTAGGGCGAGAGACCGATTATACAATTTGGTGTGAAGACCAAATTAGCACTATTAAATATTGTACACCTATAGAGATTGATGCCCATTGAGGTGATTCCTGAAATCGACCTTCATATTGATTACTCATAGACAATGACGACGACGGCTGATTTGACGAAAAATTATTCCTAATTCTGTGGTTGTGTCCATGCTGGCTCGTGATATCATTTCAAAGAGTTATATTATTGGGCGGCCCCAAACTCTAACATATTACTGGAATTTGTGGACTGCTCTTGATTTTATTCCAGAGCATCATTGCTGGTGGACGTTTTGCCCCGGGAGGCTTGTCCTCTCTACAAATCATTGCGATTGTAGTTTGTGACTGTGGTTAACATGGTGGAGAATGCGGCACTTGATCGGCGTCGAGCCTCACAAACTTGTGTTCTTAATAAGAATTTGCGTCCTACCATTTTCATGATTTGGGCCGTTTCTTCTATTTAACGGTCACACAGTTCATAATTTTCCGTCAGATGACTTGATACAGCTTTAGATATTTGTATCAAATACAGCCCGAGCCTGTGTTAAGGGCTGTGTAGTCAAGTCATGCAAGATGTTCACACGAATAGTCACAATAAAAGCGCGAATGAGATACAAATCACCAAAGGGATCATTTTGTTTTTCTGATGTTTTTAGATAAACAGTCAGAATATTGCCCTGTGGGGTCATCTGTCTACTTATCAATACTCCGGCATCGTTCTCCACCACCTTTATTTGTTGCATTTAATTGCAGTGCCTACGTCCTCTTTGTCTCAAGACCCGACGTTTAGATGGAATCGACAAAGTCACTTGCTTTATACTTGGTCTAGAGCCAGGCATTGTCGAGTTGTCACAGCGACACATCTCACCATTTACCAATATACGAGTTGTCAGAGCATTTCCATCATAACTCTCTAGATTTGTATCTAATACAGCTTATGCCGGTGCTAGGGATCGTGCGGTCATGTCATCCAAGTTGCCACATGAACAGGTACAATAAAAGCGTACATGAGATGCAAAACTTATCACGAATCGTTAGATTCTTGGTATGTGCTTTAGAATAGGTTAACCAGAAGACTATACTGTGAAGTCATGTGGCTCTGTCAGTATGTCGGCACCTCTTCCCACTTCCCTTATGTGCGTTGTAATTGCCACCAAAAACGCCGAGTACTTTTCGATTGTTTACACAGAGAGAGATTCCGTAACGTCACAGGGCTTACAATGAAAGTTTGAAGTATAGAACTGTTATATTAAGTTTACACCACATAGTCAATTGCATTATCATTCTGTTATCCTTTTCAAGTAAACGCATCGATAATGTTGGCGAATACATCAATCAATTAACAAAGGTCCATCCTGTCTTTTGTGATACCGATACCATATCAGACGAGAGATCCTGAAGGATCTTGGCGCCCACCATTGTCCGATAATTGTAAGCTAATGACTAGAGGATCTTTTTGTCCATTGTTACTAAGACAAAACGATTGATTTGTAATTTTGTTTACAGAATTTCGAATCTGAGCGAAAAAGATCGGAAAAGGGACACTGAAAAACACCAAGATATAATCTAAGTTTCAGGAGTTTCAAGATTTCTAGAAACTGTACTTATGTCGGTTGTTATAATACAAGAGAAATGAGCAAAGTTAGTCTGAAAGTGAAAGTACATGTATGGAGGATCCTTCGCCTTTGTTTTGTAGTATTTTTTTCGTCATTATTGGGTACTGGAAGCGAGGACCAATCTCTTTGACACTTTGGCATGAGCTATGAAACATACTTAAGATTTCATAATTAGGAACGAATGCTAATTCTGTTCTGTTTACTGGGCTAGTTTGGGATATCTCTTTTAAGATACCATGCTCGAAAATAGTAAGATGGTACAAGGGATCCGATCTGCGCAGTAATGTTGAAACTTCAAAAGTGCCTGAATCCTGATTATCTCCCTTGGATCAAAACATGCAGTAGTCTACAGTTGTTGAGCTGTGAAGTTGAGTCACAAGAGTGACGTCCTTTCATGTAGCCGACCCGCCGGCAGACGAAAGGGTGGAGCAGTTCACTTGCTACTGCATGGACTAAAGAAAACTGATTTAAAATTTGAAGAAATACATTTTAATTCCGAATTATTTGAACTCCTTGATATGGAAGGTGAAGGTATGGATATTCTCTATAGTCAATATATAGAATATGCCCCACCGTTTGATCCGCCGACTCTTGTGATGCAACGTCACAACTCGAGAATACCGTATTAATTTGAAGCGTAACCTGGATTTTCGAATCGGACTAAAAAAGGTATCTTGCACTACTAGGCCCCATGTGGGACCTGTGTATCAAATTTCAGAAAGATCCATGAAATATTTCCTGAGCATTCACGATAACAATGTTTCAAGGGGAAATTCAAGATGGCCGCCTTGTGGCCATATTGGATTTTCGATTCGGACCGAAAAAGGTATCTTGCACAACTAGACAAGGAGAATCTGTGTACCAAATTTAACAAAGATCCATGCAGTAGTTCCTGAGAAATCACAACAAAATGGGAAAATCCAAGATGGCCGCCTGGTGACCATATTGGATTTTCGATTCGGACCGAAAAAGGCATCTTGCATATAGAGACCCTAAGGGGAACCTGTGTACCAAATTTGAGAAAGATCCTTCAAGTAGTTCCTGAGAAATGACGATAAAGTTTCAAGGAGAAATCCAAGATGGTTGCCTGGTGGCCATACTGGATTTTCGAATCGGACCGGGAAAGGTATCTTGCACAACTGGACCCTAAGGGGAACCTGTGTATCAAATTTAAGAAAGATCCATGCAGTACTTCCTGAGAAATGACGATAACAAAGTTTCATGGGGAAATCCAAGATGGCTGCCTGGTGGCCATATTGGATTTTCGAATCGGACCAAAAAAGGAATCTTGCACAACTAGACCCCAAGGGGAACCTGTGTACCAAATTTGAGAGAGATCCATGCAGTAGTTCCTGAGAATTCGCGATAACAAGGTTTCATGGGGAAATCCAAGATGGCTGCCTGGTGGCCATATTGGATTTTCGAATCGGACCAGAAAAGGTATCTTGCACAACTAGACCCCAAGGGGAACCTGTGTATCAAATTTGAGAAAGATCCATGCAGTAGTTCCTGAGAAATCGTGATAACAAGATTTCATGGGGAAATCCAAGATGGCTGCCCGGTGGCCATATTGGATTTTCGAATCGGACCAAAAAAGGTATCTTGCAGCAACTAGACCCCAAGGGGAACCTGTGTACCAAATTTGAGAAAGATCCATGCAGTAGTTCCTGAGAAATCGCGATAACAAGGTTTCATGGGGAAATCCAAGATGGCTGCCTGGTGGCCATATTGGATTTTTGAATCGGTCCAGAAAAGGTATCTTGCCCAACTAGACCCCAAGGGGAACCTGTGTACCAAATTTGAGAAAGATCCATGAAGTAGTTCCTGAGAAATCGCGATAACAAGGTTTCTTGGGGAAATCCAAGATGGCTGCCTGGTGGCCATATTGGATTTTCGAATCGGACCAGAAAAGGTATCTTGCACAACTAGACCCCAAGGGGAACCTGTGTACCAAATTTGAGAAAGATCCATGCAGTACTTCCTGAGAAATCACGATAACAAAGTTTCATGGGGAAATCCAAGATGGCTGCCTGGTGGCCATATTGGATTTTCGAATCGGACCAGAAAGGTATCTTGCACAACTAGACCCCAAGGGGAACCTGTGTACCAAATTTGACAAAGATCCATGCAGTAGTTCCTGAGAAATCGCGATAACAAGGTTTCATGGGGAAATCCAAGATGGCTGCCTGGTGGCCATATTGGATTTTCGAATCGGAGCAGAAAAGGTATCTTGCACAACTGGACCCTAAGGGGAACCTGTGTATCAAATTTGAGAAAGATCCATGCAGTACTTCCTGAGAAATGACGATAACAAAATTTCATGGCGAAATCCAAGATGGCTGCCCGGTGGCCATATTGGATTTTCGAATCGGACCAGAAAAGGTATCTTGCACAACTAGACGCCAAGGGAAACCTTTGTACCAAATTTGAGAAAGATCCATGCAGTAGTTCCTGAGAAATCGCGATAACAAGGTTTCATGGGGAAATCCAAGATGGCTGCCTGGTGGCCATATTGGATTTTCGAATCGGACCAGAAAAGTTATCTTGCACAACTAGACTCCAAGGGGAACCTGTGTACCAAATTTGAGAAAGATCCATGCAGTAGTTCCTGAGAAATCGCGATAACAAGATTTCATAGGGAAATCCAAGCTGGCTGCCCGGTGGCCATATTGAATTTTCGAATCGGACCAGAAAAAGTATCTTGCACAACTAGACCCCAAGGGGAACCTGTGTACCAAATTTGAGAAAGATCCATGCAGTAGTTCCTGAGAAATCGCGATAACAAGGCTTCATGGGGAAATCCAAGATGGCTGCCTGGTGGCCATATTGGATTTTCGAATCGGACCAGAAAAGGTATCTTGCACAACTAGACCCCAAGGGGAACCTGTGTACCAAATTTGAGAAAGATCCATGAAGTAGTTCCTGAGAAATCGCGATAACAAGATTTCATGGGGAAATCCAAGATGGCTGCCCGGCGGTCATATTGGATTTTCGAATCGGACAAGAAAAGGTATCTTGCACAACTAGACCCCCAGGGGAACCTGTGTACCAAATTTGAGAGAGATCCATGCAGTAGTTCCTGAGAAATCGCGATAACAAGGTTTCATGGGGAAATCCAAGATGGCTGCCTGGTGGCCATATTGGATTTTCGAATCGGACCAAAAAAAGGTATCTTGCACAACCAGACCCCAAGGGGAAACCGTGTACCAAATTTGAGAAAGATCTATGCAGTAGTTCCTGCGACATCGCGATAACAAGGTTTCATGGAGAAATCCAAGATGGCTGCCTTGTGGCCATATTGGATTTTCGATTTGGACGGAAAAAGGTATCTTGCACAACTGGATCCTAAGGGGAACCTGTGTACCAAATTTGAGAGAGATCCATGCAGTAGTTCCTGAGAAATCGCGATAACAAGGTTTCATGGGGAAATCCAAGATGGCTGCCTGGTGGCCATATTGGATTTTCGAATCGGACCAGAAAAGGTACCTTGCACAACTAGACCCCAAGGGGAACCTGTGTACCAAATTTGAGAAAGATCCATGCGGTAGTTCCTGAGAAATCGCGATAACAAGGTTTCATGGGGAAATCCAAGATGGCTGCCTGGTGGCCATATTGGATTTTGGAATCGGACCAGAAAAGGTATCTTGCACAACCAGACCCCAAGGGGAACCTGTGTACCAAATTTTAGAAAGATCCATGCAGTAGTTCCTGAGAAATCGCGATAACAAGGTTTCATGGGGAAATCTAAGATGGCTGCCTGGTGGCCATATTGGATTTTGGAATCGGACCAGAAAAGGTACCTTGCACAACTAGACCCCAAGGGGAACCTTTGTACCAAATTTGAGAAAGACCCATGAAGTAGTTCCTGAGAAATCGCGATAACAAGATTTCATGGGGAAATCCAAGATGGCTGCCCGTTGGTCATATTGGATTTTCGAATCGGACCAAAAAAGGTATCTTGCACAACTAGACCCCAAGGGGAACCTGTGTACCAAATTTGAGAGAGATCCATGCAGTAGTTCCTGAGAAATCGCGATAACAAGGTTTCATGGGGAAATCCAAGATGGCTGCCTGGTGGCCATATTGGATTTTCGAATCAGACCAAAAAAGGTATCTTGCACAACTAGACCCCAAGGGGAACCTGTGTACCAAATTTGAGAAAGATCCATGCAGTAGTTCCTGAGAAATCGCGATAACAAGGTTTCATGGGGAAATCCAAGATGGCCGTCTTGTGGCCATATTGGATTTTCGATTCAGACCGAAAAAGGTATCTTGCACAACTAGACCCTAAGGGGAACCTGTGTACCAAATTTGAGAAAGATCCATGCACTACTTCATGAGAAATGACGATAACAAACTTTCATGGGGAAATCCAAGATGGCTGCCTGGTGGCCATATTGGATTTTCGAATCGGACCAGAAAAGATATCTTGCACAACTAGACCCCAAGGGGAACCTGTGTACCAAATTTGAGCAAGATCCATGAGGTAGTTCCTGAGAAATCGTGATAACAAGATTTCATGGAGAAATCCAAGATGGCTGTCCGGTGGCCATATTGGATTTTCCAATCGGACCAAAAAAAGGTATCTTGCACAACCAGACCCCAAGGGGAAACCGTGTACCAAATTTGAGAAAGATCTATGCAGTAGTTCCTGCGACATCGCGATAACAAGGTTTCATGGAGAAATCCAAGATGGCTGCCTTGTGGCCATATTGGATTTTCGATTTGGACGGAAAAAGGTATCTTGCACAACTGGATCCTAAGGGGAACCTGTGTACCAAATTTGAGAGAGATCCATGCAGTAGTTCCTGAGAAATTGCGATAACAAGGTTTCATGGGGAAATCCAAGATGGCTGCCTGGTGGCCATATTGGATTTTCGAATCGGACCAGAAAAGGTACCTTGCACAACTAGATCCCAAGGGGAACCTTTGTACCAAATTTGAGAAAGATCCATGAAGTAGTTCCTGATAAATCGTGATAACAAGATTTCATGGGGAAATCCAAGATGGCTGCCCGTTGGTCATATTGGATTTTCGAATCGGACCAGAAAAGGTATCTTGCACAACTAGACCCCAAGGGGAACCTGTGTACCAAATTTGAGAGAGATCCATGCAGTAGTTCCTGAGAAATCGCGATAACAAGGTTTCATGGGGAAATCCAAGATGGCTGCCTGGTGGCCATATTGGATTTTCGAATCGGACCAGAAAAGGTATCTTGCACAACCAGACCCCAAGGGGAACCTGTGTACCAAATTTGAGAAAGATCCATGCAGTAGTTCCTGAGAAATCGCGATAACAAGATTTCATGGGGAAATCCAAGATGGCTGCCTGGTGGCCATATTGGATTTTCGAATCGGACCAGAAAAGGTATCTTGCACAACTAGACCCCAAGGGGAACCTGTGTACCAAATTTGAGAAAGATCCATGCAGTAGTTCCTGAGAAATCGCGATAACAAGATTTCATGGGGAAATCCAAGATGGCTGCCCGGTGGTCATATTGGATTTTCGAATCGGACCAAAAAGGTATCTTGCACAACTAGACCCTAAGGGGAACCTGTGTACAAATTTGAGAAAGATCCATGCAGTACTTCCTGAGAAATGACGATAACAAAGTTTCATGGCGAAATCCAAGATGGCTGCCTGGTGGCCATATTGGATTTTCAAATCGGACCAAAAAAGGTATCTGGCACAACTAGACACCAAGGGGAAACTGTGTACCAAATTTGAGAAAGATCTATGCAGTAGTTCCTGAGACATCGCGATAACAAGGTTTCATGGAGAAATCCAAGATGGCTGCCTTGTGGCCATATTGGATTTTCGATTCGGACCGAAAAAGGTATCTTGCACAACTGGACCCTAAGGGGAACCTGTGTATCAAATTTGAGAAAGATCCATGCAGTACTTCATGAGAAATGACGATAACAAAGTTTCATGGCGAAATCCAAGATGGCTGCCTGGTGACCATATTGGATTTTTGAATCGGACCAGAATAGGTATCTTGCACAACTAGACCCCAAGGGGAACCTGTGTACCAAATTTGAGAGAGATCCATGCAGTAGTTCCTGAGAAATCGCGATAACAAGGTTTCATGGGGAAATCCAAGATGGCTGCCTGGTGGCCATATTGGATTTTGGAATCGGACCAGAAAAGGTATCTTGCACAACTAGACCCCAAGGGGAACCTGTGTACCAAATTTGAGCAAGATCCATGAAGTAGTTCCTGAGAAATCGTGATAACAAGATTTCATGGAGAAATCCAAGATGGCTGTCCGGTGGCCATACTGGATTTTCCAATCGGACAAAAAAGGTATCTTGCGCAACTAGATCCCAAGGGGAACCTGTGTACCACATTTGAGAAAGATCCATGCAGTAGTTCCTGAGAAATCGCGATAACAAGATTTCATGGGGAAATCCAAGATGGCCGCCCGGTGGTCACACTGGATTTTCGAATCGGACCAGAAAAGGTATCTTGCACAACTAGACCCCAAGGGGAACCTGTGTATCAAATTTGAGAAAGATCCATGCGGTAATTCCTGAGAAATCGCGATAACAAGATTTCATGGGGAAATCCAATATGGCTGCCCGGTGGCCATATTGGATTTTCGAATCGGACCAAAAAAGGTATCTTGCACAACTAGACCCCAAGGGGAACCTGTGTATCAAATTTGAGAAAGATCCATGCGGTAATTCCTGAGAAATCGCGATAACAAGGTTTCATGGGGAAATCCAAGATGGATGCCTTGTGGCCATATTGGATTTTCGAATCGGACCAAAAAAGGTATGTTGCACAACTAGACCCAAAGGGGAACCTGTGTACCAAATTTGAGAAAGATCCATGAAGTAGTTCCTGAGAAATCGCGATAACAAGGTTTCATGGGGAAATCCAAGATCGCTGCCTGGTGGCCATATTGGATTTTCGAATCGGACCAAAAAAGGTAACTTGCACAACTAGACCCCAAGGGGAACCTGTGTACCAAATTTGAGAAAGATCCATGAAGTAGTTCCTGAGAAATCGTGATAACAAGATTTCATGGAGAAATCCAAGATGGCTGTCCGGTGGCCATATTGGATTTTCCAATCGGACAAAAAAGGTATCTTGCGCAACTAGATCCCAAGGAGAACCTGTGTACCACATTTGAGAAAGATCCATGCAGTAGTTCCTGAGAAATCGCGATAACAAGGTTTCATGGGGAAATCCAAGATGGCTGCCTGGTGGCCATATTGGATTTTCGAATCGGACCAGAAAAGGTATCTTGCACAACTAGACCCCAAGGGGAACCTGTGTACCAAATTTGAGAAAGATCCATGAAGTAGTTCCTGAGAAATCGCGATAACAAGATTTCATGGGGAAATCCAAGATGGCTGCCCGGTGGTCACACTGGATTTTCGAATCGGACCAAAAAAGGTATCTTGCACAACTAGACCCCAAGGGTGCAGTCTACAGAAGGGCCATGGCATCTGAAATTAAACAGTAAGCAGGTTCATTTTATGCTAAACAGCAACCGTGTTATTAGAGAACCCCCATAGAACTATATATTTTCTGAAAGAGTAGGCTCTTGACATAAAGCCGAGACTGATGTAAGCCTTGTTGACGAAAATCAGGGTCCCCATAACCCATACTGAACTTGCTTCAAACTTCAGGAAAATCCTCTAAAATTGGTCCAAAATGGGTAATATTCCCCCTCCACCAAAGAAAAAACTTGTTATTCAATTGTCCTGAAACTCACCGACAGTGTGCCCAGTCCAAGGACCAACAAAAATTGGCAAAGAAAATAGGGTGTCGACCACGCGGTTTTCAAGCTCGATTTTACACCGTAAAGTATGCCATGTGCTCGTAAGCTGAAAATGGCCCCAATTCACAGCCACACTTTCACACTTCCATCTGCATAGTGAGGCATGGGCCAATCCTACTGGCAAAATACCATGTACTGATTTGAAGCAAATCAACTAGTCAACTGAATGATATCACAAATATCAATAAACAAAAAGCCAACAAAAATTCTCATGGGGTCAAACCTGGTGGAATTTTAATTTCAAAGAATTTGAGGGGACCAAAAATCCGCAACTATGGACTGAGGCCTTTAAGTGAAGGGTACTTTTTGTGGATTTTTTTTTATCTACTCTTTTCAATCTATGGGTCTGTACAAGTATAATGATATATGACACTCAATGGTTGAAAGTCATATTAAGATAAAACAGAGCGATACCTTTCCCCCTACCCCATTCATATTTTGACAGTTTTTGCGACGCCATTTTGTCAGGCTAGACCGCTATGTCAAATTTGAATATATCTGACTGAAAATTTTGCATTCAGTACTAATATTGTTTACAATTATGTTGAACACAATTCAAAACAATGATATTCACACCCAACACAGGACTGGAATTATGAAACCAGCACAGGGGCTTGGGCTAGAAGGGGGGGAGGGGAGGGGTGGATAACTCTTAGCATGACAGGGGAATATCTGTTACATTGTGTATAGTATAGTATTGCCAACTCCAATGCTGGTTTTATGGGGGGGGTAGGGCTGTTTTAATGGTCCCAGAGGAATTATTCTGTGACACTAAAACTTTTGAAAAATTCCTGGGACAATTGAACCCCCCTCCCTCCCCGATAAAACACCAACATGGATGTTGGCAATTCTACACACCTTTTAACAGATATTTCCTGGCCATGCTAAGAGTTACCCTCCCCCCTTTCTAACCCAAGCCCCTGTGCTGCTTTAATAATTTCAGTCCTGTGTTGGGTGTGAATAGCATTGGTTTGAATTGTGTTCAACTTGATAGTAAACAATATTAGTTCTGGATGGAATTTTTTTATCAGATATGCAAATTTAATGTTACCTGAGAAAGTGCCTGTCTGTCATATAGGGTGCAGTCTACAGAAGGGCCATGGCATCTGAAATTAAACAGTAAGCAGGTTCATTTTATGCTAAACAGCAACCGTGTTATTAGAGAACCCCCATAGAACTATATATTTTCTGAAAGAGTAGGCTCTTGACATAAAGCCGAGACTGATGTAAGCCTTGTTGACGAAAATCAGGGTCCCCATAACCCATACTGAACTTGCTTCAAACTTCAGGAAAATCCTCTAAAATTGGTCCAAAATGGGTAATATTCCCCCTCCACCAAAGAAAAAACTTGTTATTCAATTGTCCTGAAACTCACCGACAGTGTGCCCAGTCCAAGGACCAACAAAAATTGGCAAAGAAAATAGGGTGTCGACCACGCGGTTTTCAAGCTCGATTTTACACCGTAAAGTATGCCATGTGCTCGTAAGCTGAAAATGGCCCCAATTCACAGCCACACTTTCACACTTCCATCTGCATAGTGAGGCATGGGCCAATCCTACTGGCAAAATACCATGTACTGATTTGAAGCAAATCAACTAGTCAACTGAATGATATCACAAATATCAATAAACAAAAAGCCAACAAAAATTCTCATGGGGTCAAACCTGGTGGAATTTTAATTTCAAAGAATTTGAGGGGGACCAAAAATCCGCAACTATGGACTGAGGCCCAAGGGGAACCTGTGTATCAAATTTGAGAAAGATCCATGCGGTAATTCCTGAGAAATCGCGATAACAAGATTTCATGGGGAAATCCAGTATGGCTGCCCGGTGGCCATATTGGATTTTCGAATCGGACCAAAAAAGGTATCTCGCACAACTAGACCCCAAGGGGAACCTGTGTATCAAATTTGAGAAAGATCCATGCGGTAATTCCTGAGAAATCGCGATAACAAGGTTTCATGGGGAAATCCAAGATGGATGCCTTGTGGCCATATTGGATTTTCGAATCGGACCAAAAAAGGTATGTTGCACAACTAGACCCAAAGGGGAACCTGTGTACCAAATTTGAGAAAGATCCATGCAGTAGTTCCTGAGAAATCGCGATAACAAGGTTTCATGGGGAAATCCAAGATCGCTGCCTGGTGGCCATATTGGATTTTCGAATCGGACCAAAAAAGGTATCTTGCACAACTAGACCCCAAGGGGAACCTGTGTACCAAATTTGAGAAAGATCCATGCAGTAGTTCCTGAGAAATCGTGATAACAAGATTTCATGGGGAAATCCAAGATGGCCGCCCGGTGGCCATATTGGATTTTCGAATCGGACCAAAAGGTATCTTGTGCAACTAGACCCCAAGGGGAACCTTTGTACCAAATTTGAGAAAGATCCATGCAGTAGTTCCTGAGAAATGACGATAACAAAGTTTCATGGGGAAATCCAAGATGGCTGCCTGGTGGCCATATTGGATTTTCGAATCGGACCAGTAAAGGTATCTTGCACAACTAGACCCCAAGGGGAACCTGTGTACCACATTTGAGAAAGATCCATGAAGTAGTTCCTGAGAAATCGCGATAACAAGATTTCATGGGGAAATCCAAGATGGCTGCCCGTTGGTCACATTG
Organism: Hanleya hanleyi; assembly: GCA_036873755.1. Taxonomy (NCBI): domain Eukaryota; kingdom Metazoa; phylum Mollusca; class Polyplacophora; order Lepidopleurida; family Hanleyidae; genus Hanleya; species Hanleya hanleyi. The sequence continues at coordinate 89,499 of JAVTVY010021862.1, forward strand.
GATTTTCGAATCGGACCAAAAAAGGTATCTTGCACAACTAGACGCCAAGGGGAACCTTTGTACCAAATTTGAGAAAGATCCATGCAGTAGTTCCTGAGAAATCGCGATAACAAGGTTTCATGGAGAAATCCAAGATGGCTGCCTGGTGGCCACATTGGATTTTCGAATCGGACCAGAAAAGGTATCTTGCACAACTAGACCCCAAGGGGAACCTGTGTACCAAATTTGAGAAAGATCCATGAAGTAGTTCCTGATAAATCGCGATAACAAGATTTCATGGAGAAATCCAAGATGGCTGCCCGTTGGTCATATTGGATTTTCGAATCGGACCAGAAAAGGTATCTTGCACAACTAGACCCCAAGGGGAACCTGTGTACCAAATTTGAGAAAGATCCATGCAGTAGTTCTTGAGAAATCGCGATAACAAAGTTTCATGGGGAAATCAACATGGTCGCCTGTTGGCCATATTGGATTTTCGAATCGGACCAGAAAGGTATCTTGCACAACTAGACCCCAAGGGGAACCTGTGTACCAAATTTGAGAAAGATCCATGAAGTAGTTCCTGAGAAATCGCGATAACAAGGTTTCTTGGGGAAATCCAAGATGGCTGCCTTGTGGCCATATAGGATTTTCGATTCGGACCGAAAAAGGTATCTTACGCAACTGGACCCTAAGGGGAACCTGTGTATCAAATTTGAGAAAGATCCATGCAGTACTTCCTGAGAAATGACGATAACAAAGTTTCATGGCGAAATCCAAGATGGCTGCCCGGTGGCCATATTGGATTTTCGAATCGGACCAGAAAAGGTATCTTGCACAACTAGACGCCAAGGGAAACCTTTGTACCAAATTTGAGAAAGATCCATGCAGTAGTTCCTGAGAAATCGTGATAAAAAGATTTCATAGGGAAATCCAAGATGGCTGCCCGGTGGCCATATTGGATTTTCGAATCGGACCGAAAAGGTATCTTGCGCAACTAGACCCCAAGGGGAACCTGTGTACCAAATTTGAGAAAGATCCATGCAGTAGTTCCTGAGAAATCGCGATAACAAGGCTTCATGGGGAAATCCAAGATGGCTGCCTGGTGGCCATATTGGATTTTCGAATCGGACCAGAAAAGGTATCTTGCACAACTAGACCCCCAGGGGAACCTGTGTACTAAATTTGAGAGAGATCCATGCAGTAGTTCCTGAGAAATCGCGATAACAAGATTTCATGGGGAAATCCAAGATGGCTGCCCGGCGGTCATATTGGATTTTCGATTCGGACCGAAAAAGGTATCTTACACAACTGGACCCTAAGGGGAACCTGTGTATCAAATTTGAGAAAGATCCATGCAGTACTTCCTGAGAAATGACGATAACAAAGTTTCATGGCGAAATCCAAGATGGCTGCCCGGTGGCCATATTGGATTTTCGAATCGGAGCAGAAAAGGTATCTTGCACAACTAGACGCCAAGGGAAACCTTTGTACCAAATTTGAGAAAGATCCATGCAGTAGTTCCTGAGAAATCGTGATAACAAGATTTCATAGGGAAATCCAAGATGGCTGCCCGGTGGCCATATTGGATTTTCGAATCGGACCGAAAAGGTATCTTGCGCAACTAGACCCCAAGGGGAACCTGTGTACCAAATTTGAGAAAGATCCATGCAGTAGTTCCTGAGAAATCGCGATAACAAGGCTTCATGGGGAAATCCAAGATGGCTGCCTGGTGGCCATATTGGATTTTCGAATCGGACCAGAAAAGGTATCTTGCACAACTAGAGCCCCAGGGGAACCTGTGTACCAAATTTGAGAGAGATCCATGCAGTAGTTCCTGAGAAATCGCGATAACAAGATTTCATGGGGAAATCCAAGATGGCTGCCCGGCGGTCATATTGGATTTTCGAATCGGACAAGAAAAGGTATCTTGCACAACTAGACCCCCAGGGGAACCTGTGTACCAAATTTGAGAGAGATCCATGCAGTAGTTCCTGAGAAATCGCGATAACAAGGTTTCATGGGGAAATCCAAGATGGCTGCCTGGTGGCCATATTGGATTTTCGAATCGGACCAAAAAAAGGTATCTTGCACAACTAGACCCCAAGGGGAAACCGTGTACCAAATTTGAGAAAGATCTATGCAGTAGTTCCTGCGACATCGCGATAACAAGGTTTCATGGAGAAATCCAAGATGGCTGCCTTGTGGCCATATTGGATTTTCGATTTGGACGGAAAAAGGTATCTTGCACAACTGGACCCTAAGGGGAACCTGTGTACCAAATTTGAGAGAGATCCATGCAGTAGTTCCTGAGAAATCGCGATAACAAGGTTTCATGGGGAAATCCAAGATGGCAGCCTGGTGGCCATATTGGATTTTCGAATCGGACCAGAAAAGGTACCTTGCACAACTAGACCCCAAGGGGAACCTTTGTACCAAATTTGAGAAAGATCCATGAAGTAGTTCCTGATAAATCGTGATAACAAGATTTCATGGGGAAATCCAAGATGGCTGCCCGTTGGTCATATTGGATTTTCGAATCGGACCAGAAAAGGTATCTTGCACAACTAGACCCCAAGGGGAACCTGTGTACCAAATTTGAGAAAGATCCATGCAGTAGTTCCTGATATATTGCAATAACAAGGTTTCATAGGGAAATCAAAGATGGCTGCCTGGTGGCCATATTGGATTTTCGAATCGGACCAAAAAAGGTATCTTGCACAACCAGACCCCAAGGGGAATCTGTGTACCAATTTTAAGAAAGATCCATGCAGTAGTTCCTGAGAAATCGCGATAACAAGGTTTCATGGGAAATCCAAGATGGCTGCCTGGTGGCCATATTGGATTTTCGAATCGGACCAGAAAAGGTATCTTGCACAACTAGACCCCAAGGGGAACCTGTGTACCAAATTTGAGAAAGACCCATGAAGTAGTTCCTGAGAAATCGCGATAACAAGGTTTCATGGGGAAATCCAAGATGGCTGCCTGGTGGCCATATTGGATTATCGAATCGGACCAAAAAAGGTATCTTGCACAACTAGACCCCAAGGGGAACCTGTGTACCAAATTTGAGAGAGATCCATGCAGTAGTTCCTGAGAAATCGCGATAACAAGGTTTCATGGGGAAATCCAAGATGGCTGCCTGGTGGCCATATTGGATTTTCAAATCGGACCAAAAAAGGTATCTGGCACAACTAGACCCCAAGGGGAAACTGTGTACCAAATTTGAGAAAGATCTATGCAGTAGTTCCTGAGACATCGCGATAACAAGGTTTCATGGAGAAATCCAAGATGGCTGCCTTGTGGCCATATTGGATTTTCGATTCGGACCGAAAAAGGTATCTTGCACAACTGGACCCTCAGGGGAACCTGTGTATCAAATTTGAGAAAGATCCATGCAGTACTTCCTGAGAAATGACGATAACAAAGTTTCATGGCGAAATCCAAGATGGCTGCCTGGTGACCATATTGGATTTTTGAATCGGACCAGAATAGGTATCTTGCACAACTAGACCCCAAGGGGAACCTGTGTACCAAATTTGAGAGAGATCCATGCAGTAGTTCCTGAGAAATCGCGATAACAAGGTTTCATGGGGAAATCCAAGATGGCTGCCTGGTGGCCATATTGGATTTTCGAATCGGACCAGAAAAGGTATCTTGCACAACTAGACCCCAAGGGGAACCTGTGTACCAAATTTGAGCAAGATCCATGAGGTAGTTCCTGAGAAATCGTGATAACAAGATTTCATGGAGAAATCCAAGATGGCTGTCCGGTGGCCATATTGGATTTTCCAATCGGATCGAAAAGGTATCTTGCGCAACTAGACCCCAAGGGGAACCTGTGTACCAAATTTGAGAAAGATCCATGCAGTAGTTCCTGAGAAATCGCGATAACAAGGTTTCATGGGGAAATCCAAGATGGCTGCCTGGTGGCCATATTGGATTTTCGAATCGGACCAGAAAAGGTATCTTGCACAACTAGACCCCAAGGGGAACCTGTGTACCAAATTTGAGAAAGATCCATGAAGTAGTTCCTGGGAAATCGCGATAACAAGATTTCATGGGGAAATCCAAGATGGCTGCCTGGCGGTCATATTGTATTTTCGAATCGGACCAGAAAAGGTATCTTGCACAACTAGACCCCCAGCGGAACCTGTGTACCAAATTTGAGAGAGATCCATGCAGTAGTTCCTGAGAAATCGCGATAACAAGATTTCATGGGGAAATCCAAGATGGCTGCCTGGTGGCCATATTGGATTTTGGAATCGGACCAGAAAAGGTATCTTGCACAACCAGACCCCAAGGGGAACCTGTGTACCAAATTTGAGAAAGATCCATGGAGTAGTTCCTGAGAAATCGCGATAACAAGATTTCATGGTGAAATCCAATATGGCTGCCCGGTGGCCATATTGGATTTTCGAATCAGACCAAAAAAGGTATCTTGCACAACTAGACCCCAAGGGGAACCTGTGTACCAAATTTGAGAAAGATCTATGCAGTAGTTCCTGAGACATCGCGATAACAAGGTTTCATGGAGAAATCCAAGATGGCTGCCTTGTGGCCATATTGGATTTTCGATTCGGATGGAAAAAGGTATCTTGCACAACTGGACCCTAAGGGGAACCTGTGTATCAAATTTGAGAAAGATCCATGAAGTACTTCCTGAGAAATGACGATAACAAAGTTTCATGGCGAAATCCAAGATGGCTGGCCGGTGGCCATATTGGATTTTCGAATCGGACCAGAATAGGTATCTTGCACAACTAGACGCCAAGGGGAACCTTTGTACCAAATTTGAGAAAGATCCAATGAGTAGTTCCTGAAAAATCGCGATAACAAGGTTTCATGGAGAAATCCAAGATGGCTGCCCGGTGGTCATATTGGATTTTCGAATCGGACCAGAAAAGGTATCTTGCACAACTAGACCCCAAGGGGAACCTGTGTACCAAATTTGAGAGAGATCCATGGAGTAGTTCCTGAGAAATCGCGATAACAAGGTTTCATGGGGAAATCCAAGATGGCTGCCTGGTGGCCATATTGGATTTTCGAATCGGACCAAAAAAAGGTATCTTGCACAACTAGACCCCAAGGGGAAACTGTGTACCAAATTTGAGAAAGATCTATGCAGTAGTTCCTGAGACATCGCGATAACAAGGTTTCATGGAGAAATCCAAGATGGCTGCCTTGTGGCCATATTGGATTTTCGATTCGGTCCGAAAAAGGTATCTTGCACAACTGGACCCTAAGGGGAACCTGTGTATCAAATTTCAGAAGGATCCATGCAGTACTTCCTGAGAAATGACGATAACAAAGTTTCATGGCGAAATCCAAGATGGCTGCCTGGTGGCCATATTGGATTTTCGAATCGGACCAGAAAAGGTATCTTGCACAACTAGACCCCAAGGGGGACCCGTGTACCAAATTTGAGAAAGATCCATGCAGTAGTTCCGGAGAAATCGTGATAACAAGATTTCATGGGGAAATCCAAGATGGCTGCCCGGTGGCCATATTGGATTTTCGAATCGGACCAAAAATGTATCTTGCGCAACTAGGCCCCAAGGGGAACCTTTGTACCAAATTTGAGAAAGATCTATGCAGTAGTTCCTGAGAAATCGCGATAACACGGTTTCATGGGGAAATCCAAGATGGCTGCCTGGTGGCCATATTGGATTTTCGAATGGGACCAGAAAAGGTATCTTGCACAACTAGACCCCAAGGGTGGAACCTGTGTACCAAATTTGAGAAAGATCCATGCAGTAGTTCCTGAGAAATCGTGATAACAAGATTTCATGGAGAAAGCCAAGATGGCTGCCCGGTGGCCATATTGGATTTTGGAATCGGACCAAACAGGTATCTTGCGCAACTAGACCCCAAGGGGAACCTGTGTACCACATTTGAGAAAGATCCATGCAGTAGTTCCTGAGAAATCGCGATAACAAGATTTCATGGGGAAATCCAAGATGGCTGCCTGGTGGCCATATTGGATTTTCGAATCGGACCAGAAAATGTATCTTGCACAACTAGACCCCAAGGGGAACCTGTGTACCAAATTTGAGAGAGTTCCATGCAGTAGTTCCTGAGAAATCGCGATAACAAGGTTTCATGGGGAAATCCAAGATGGCTGCCTGGTGGCCATATTGGATTTTCGAACCGGACCAGAAAAGGTATCTTGCACAACCAGACCCCAAGGGGAACCTGTGTACCAAATTTGAGAAAGATCCATGCAGTAGTTCCTGAGAAATCGCGATAAAAAGATTTCATGGGGAAATCCAATATGGCTGCCCGGTGGCCATATTGGATTTTCGAATCAGACCAAAAAAGGTATTTTGCACAACTAGACCCCAAGGGGAACCTGTGTACCAAATTTGAGAAAGATCCATGCTGTAGTTCCTGAGAAATCGCGATAACAAGGTTTCATGGGGAAATCCAAGATGGCTGCCTGGTGGCGATATTGGATTTTCGAATCGGACCAGAAAAGGTATCTTGCACAACTAGACCCCAAGGGGAACCTGTGTACCAAATTTGAGAAAGATCCATGAAGTAGTTCCTGAGAAATCGCGATAACAAGATTTCATGGGGAAATCCAAGATGGATGCCCGGTGGCCATATTGGATTTTCGAATCGGACCAGAAAAGGTATCTTGCACAACTAGACCCCCAAGGGGAACCTGTGTACCAAATTTGAGAAAGATCCATGCAGTAGTTCCTGAGAAATCGCGATAACAAGGTTTCATGGGGAAATCCAAGATGGCTGCCTGGTGGCCATATTGGATTTTCGAATCGGACCAAAAAAAGGTATCTTGCACAACTAGACCCCAAGGGGAAACTGTGTACCAAATTTGAGAAAGATCTATGCAGTAGTTCCCGAGACATCGCGATAACAAGGTTTCATGGAGAAATCCAAGATGGCTGCCTTGTGGCCATACTGGATTTTCGATTCGGACCGAAAAAGATATCTTGCACAACTGTACCCTAAGGGGAACCTGCGTATCAAATTTGAGAAAGATCCATGCAGTACTTCCTGAGAAATGACGATAAAGTTTCATGGCGAAATCCAAGATGGCTGCCTGGTGGCCATATTGGATTTTCGAATCGGACCAGAAAAGGCATCTTGCACCACTAGACCCCAAGGGGAACCTGTGTACCAAATTTGAGAGAGATCCATGCAGTAGTTCCTGAGAAATCGCGATAACAAGGTTTCATGGGGAAATCCAAGATGGCTGCCTGATGGCCATATTGGATTATCGAATCGGACCAGAAAAGGTATCTTGCACAACTAGACCCCAAGGGGAACCTGTGTACCAAATTTGAGAAAGATCCATGCAGTAGTTCCTGAGAAATCGTGATAAGAAGATTTCATGGGGAAATCCAAGATGGCTGACCGGTGGCCATATTGGATTTTCGAATCGGAACAAAAATGTATCTTGCGCAACTAGACCCCAAGGAGAACCTGTGTACCAAATTTGAGAAAGATCCATGCTGTAGTTCCTGAGAAATCGCGATAACAAGGTTTCATGGGGAAATCCAAGATGGCTGCCTGGTGGCCATATTGGATTTTCGAATCGGATCAGAAAAGGTATCTTGCACAACTAGACCCCAAGGGGAACCTGTGTACCAAATTTGAGAAAGATCCATGAAGTAGTTCCTGAGAAATCGCGATAACGACATTTCATTGGGAAATCCAAGATGGATGCCCGGTGGCCATATTGGATTTTCGAATCGGACCAAAAAAGGTATTGTGCACAACTAGACCCCAAGGGAAACCTGTGTACCAAATTTGAGAAAGATCCATGCAGTAGTTCCTGAGAAATCGCGATAACAAGGTTTCATGGGGAAATCCAAGATGGCTGCCTGGTGGCCATATTGGATTTTCGAATCGGACCAAAAAAAGGTATCTTGCACAACTAGACCCCAAGGGGAAACTGTGTACCAAATTTGAGAAAGATCTATGCAGTAGTTCCTGAGACATCGCGATAACAAGGTTTCATGGAGAAATCCAAGATGGCTGCCTTGTGGCCATATTGGATTTTCGATTCAGACCGAAAAAGGTATATTGCACAACTGGACCCTAAGGGGAACCTGTGTATCGAATTTGAGAAAGATCCATGCAGAACTTCCTGAGAAATGACGATAACAAAGTTTCATGGCGAAATCCAAGATGGCTGCCTGGTGGCCATATTGGATTTTCGAATCGGTCCAGGTTATCAGGTTATCAGTGCACTCATTACATGAATATTTGAAGAAATTTGGTAATTTTGACAAAATATTTCAGGTCATAAATAAGAGATGCACATCTTCAAACCATATTAAACATGTGTACAAAGTTTCAGAAACATCTAACTAGATGTAACTGATTTTCGAATCGGACCAGAAAAGGTATCTTGCACAACCAGACCCCAAGGGGAACCTGTGTACCAAATTTGAGAAAGATCCATGCAGTAGTTCCTGAGAAATCGCGATAACAAGGTTTCATGGGGAAATCCAAGATGGCCGCCTTGTGGCTATATTGGATTTTCGAATCGGACCAGAAAAGGTATCTTGCACAACTAGACCCCAAGGAGAACCTGTGTACCAAATTTGAGAAAGATCCATGCAGTAGTTCCTGAGAAATCGCGATAACAAGGTTTCATGGGGAAATCCAAGATGGCTGCCTGGTGGCCATATTGGATTTTCGAATCGGACCAGAAAAGGTATCTTGCAAAACTAGACAGCAAGGGAACCTGTGTACCAAATTGCAGAAAGATCCAAGCCGTAGTTCCTGAGAAATCGCGAAAACACGGTTTCATGGGGAAATCCAAGATGGCTGCCTGGTGGCCATTTCGGATTTTCGAATCGGAACAAAAAAGGTATCTTGCACAACTAGACCCCAAGGGGAACCTGTGTACCAAATTTGAGAAAGATCCATGCAGTAGTTCCTGAGAAATCGTGATAACAAGATTTCATGGGGAAATCCAAGATGGCTGCCCGGTGGCCATATTGGATTTTCGAATCGGACAAAAAAAAGGTATCTTGCGCAACTAGACCCCAAGGGGAACCTGTGTACCAAATTTGAGAAAGATCCATGCAGTAGTTCCTGAGAAATCGCGATAACAAGAATTGTTTAGGGACGGACTGACGGTCCGACTGACTGACGGACTGACAGACCACGGACGACGGACCACGGACGAAAAGTGATTTGAACAGCCCACCATCTGATGATGGTGGGCTAAAAACATGTTTGAGAGGATATACGCATAAAACACTTTGCTTCGGCGTCGATTATTTCAATTGCTTAGAGTGTTTTACTTCTACCACCAAAGTACCTACTTTTCGTCCATCGTGGTAGGAAGGGATACTTCACGTGATGAATGATGAACTATTGAATATTACAGAACGTAAAAATGGTATTATCGCCTTGACGGATTACT